>PVLC010001022.1:131333-162805 GCA_004027655.1 Graphiurus murinus
TGGGGATGGAACTCAGAGGCATTCTACCTCCGAGCTATACCCCCAGCCCTATTTTTTTTTTTATTCTTTATTTTGAAACCGAGTCTCACTAAGTTGCGGAGTGCCTCACTAGGTAGCTGAGGCTGGCCGCGAACCCGGATCCTCCGGTCTCAGCCTCCCAAATGCTGGGATTACAAGCGTGAGCCACCACGCCCGGCTAAAATATGATACATTTTAGATTCTTGTAGGTAGAATGGCCATATAATTTATCCTGGAAACCAAAACACTTTGGGATGAAAGCAGGCAATATAAAATGATAGCATTAAACCAAAATATTCATAAATGAATATATATATTCCTAAAATATTCAAATAGTCATAAGGTGACCTGACTTAGGAGTCATATTTTTTGGACAACCTGTCCAGGTATTTTTTTTATCACCTAATACAAATCATTATACTTAACCAGTGTGCTGTTATTATTTAATAAAAATAAGCAGTTAAAGGAGTAAATAATATGACAAATATCCATAAATTATAGCAGCCAGTAATTACAACTAGACAGTGTAAGGAAATTTCTTTAAATATATGCATTTGAGAAATTCTTGTTTGTTCACCTCAAGTTTCCTCATCTATTTGTTTCTTATTTTTATACTTTGGTGCAATATAGTCATATATCATAATGAGATTAAAAGTGAAGCAAACATATAAGAACCCAGTACGTGGTGTGTTTCTCTCTGGATCTCATCTTACTCCCTCTACCTCTGTACATATTAGTACAGAGATTGCTAGTGATGCCTTTGTATATGGGTATAGTGTTGTTTGAACAGTTTCCTTCATCAGTTCTCCTCTTTCCCTTCCCTACATCCCTTTTCTTTTTTTTTTTTAACCACGGATTTTTTATACATTTCTTGAGTACAAAAGGGTTATGTAGATATTTACAACCTATCAATCATTGTCAGAACACAAATAGCACCACTTCTTCGTTTTACACGTATAGCCCACATTCTTAACATAGCCTGGTAAAGTAAACTTTCTAGAGTCATAAAACCATAAACCTTTAGAGTCATATCTTTACTTTCTAAGAAGTAGGAGGGTCTCTCATCTACACATCCTAGGAGCAATCTCCAGACTTTGAGACGCCAATGTAGCCATAGCAGAATAGTCAGTATAATTACTCATATATACAAATAGCAACTGCCAGTGGGGAAAGGGCCCAGCTGAGCTCCCACAACTCCCCCATTTTTATTTTAAAATGCACGAAGGACTATGCCTGTCTTAGGTCGTTTCCTACCAGGTGCTTAATCTTACCTGTCATGGGGTCTCGATTAGTCATTCAACGAGCCCTGTCTTAGGTTGATATTGTCCTGAGAGAATCGATCCCGTCATTGACTACCAGGCCCTGTGCAAGGCAGTGCTTGCATTTTTATTCCATGTAAATCTGCTCCTATACTGACAAAGGCATTGATCACAAGGCCTTCAACGAGTGGTAGAATGCATAAGCCTAGAATGACTATTGCTGCTAATCCAATAACTCCTCCCATCAAGGAGGTAAATGAGGGCCAGGTAGGCACCAAGGATTGAAGCCGATCTACAAATGTCTTAGCTGTTTCTGCCACATTAATAGAAATGGGCTCCGCATTACGTAGATCAAAAATATCCTGGTGTAACTTTAACAAATTCTTTTTTTTTTTCGTCTTTCTCTTATTTGGTGCATTGTAATCACACATCTTTGTTAGGTTCAAGCTAGTATAGGTAAAGACATCCATGTACACATTTCTCATTTAACCCTTTCCCAATTCCCACCCCACTCCCTTCCCCTCCCTCTTTCTCAAGGTCAGTTTAGTGATTGACTTTGATGTGTTCATGAAAGTACATCATGCTCATTAGGGTATCTCCCTTCCCCTCATCACCTTCCATTAAGTCAAATTCTTTGTTCACCTAAGGATTCTCCTTCTTCATCTGGAGTCCCTCTTATGTCCTATTTCCTCCCTAGCTTCCATTATATTAGGGAGAGCATTCAATTTTTTAACTTTTTGTAACTGACTAATCTCACTTAACATAATGTTTCCAGTTCCACCCATTTCCCTGCAAATAACATGATTTTGTTCTTCTTTATGGCTGAGTAAAATTCCATTGTATACATATTCCATAGTTTTGTAATCCATTCATCTGTTGATGGACACCTTGGCTGGTTCCATGTGCTGCTGAGAAAAATGTGAATTCAGCTGTAGTTGGGTGAAATATTCTGTATGTGTCTAAGAGGTCCATTTGGTTTATGGTATTATTTAGGTCTGAAGCATCTTTACTGACCTTTTTTTTAGAAGATCGGTCTAGTGATGTGCGAGGAGTATTGAAGTCTTCTAAGTATTAGTGTATTGGGATCTATGTGTGATTTTATATCATGCAGAGTTTGTTTTATGAAGGTGGCTGCATCTATGTTTGGGGCATAGATGTTGATAACTGTTATTTCCTCTTGCTGTATTGTTCCTTTTACTAATAAAAGGTGACCTTCTTTGTCTCTTTTGATGAGCTTAGGCTTGAAATCTAATTTATCCGATATCATAGTTGCTACTCCTACTTGTCTTCGAGTTCCATTGTCATGAATTACCTTATTCCAGCCCTTCCCCCTTAGTTTGGGGGAATCTTTGCTTGTAATGTGTGTTTCTTGGAGGCTGCATATAGATAGATTCTGGGTTTTGATCCATTTTGCCACTTTGTGCCTTTTTTTTTAAGATTTTTTTTTTTTTTTTTTTTTTTTTGCGGTACTGGGGATTGAACTCAGGGGCATTCTACCTCCAAGCTATGCCCCCAGCCCTATTCTTTATTTTGAAACCGAGTCTCACTAAGTTGCGGAGTGCCTCATTAGGTAGCTGAGGCTGGCCACGAACCCGGATCCTTCGGTCTCAGCCTCCCGAATGCTGGGATTACAAGCGTGCGCCACCACGCCCGGCCACTTTGTGCCTTTTTATTGGGGAGTTGAGACCATTTATATTCAATGTGATTATTGAGAGATGATTTTTAATTCCTAACATTTGGAGTTTTGACTTCCATTTGTGGTAGTATCTGTTCTTCTTTGCTTAGTTGTTTGCTTCCTGGAAATTATTGTTTCTCTGGGTCTGACGTTTACTTGTTAGTTCTTTGTAGTTAATCTCTGAATATTTTCTCTAGTGCTGGTTTGGAAGACATAATGCTTTCAGTTTCTATTTGTCATGGAAGGTTTTTATATCCCCATCAATTTTGAGAAAGAGTTTTGCTGGGTAGGAGAATCTTGGCTGCAAGTTATTTTCTTTCAGAGTTTTGAATATGTTACTCCAGCCCCTCCTGGCTTTCATGACTTGGTTTGGGAGATCTGGAGTGATTTTAATTGGTTTGCCTCTAAATGTCATTTGGCCTTTTATTTTTGTTGCCTTGAGAATTCTTTCCTTAGCTTCTACATTAGTCAGCTTTATTATTATGTGGCATGGTGAACCTCTTCTTTGGACTTGTCTAGAGGGGGTTCTATATGTTTCCTGCATCTGTGTGTCAATTTCTCTTTCTATGTTTGGAAAATTCTCTGATATTACTTCTTTGAAAAAGTTGTTTATTCCATTAGTTTCAACTTCTAATCCCTCTTCTATGCCTATTATTCTTAGGTTAGCTCTTTTAAAATAGGTCCAGATCTCATCGATGTGCGATTCATACTTTCGGATTTTTTTTCTAGATTATGTATAATGGATTCATTTTTGGAGTGGTCATCTTCTAGGAGTGATATTCTGTTTTCCATGTGGTCTAATCTACTGTTTATAGTTTGTATTGATGCTTTCACTTCTATTATTACATCTTTCACATCCTTCACTTCCCTCAAGGCTTCTCTATGATTCTTGCTCAGGGCGTCAGATTCTTTGTTTATTTGTTCCTTTATTTCTTTCCAGCTCTCTCTGCATTCTTTCTGGAAGTTTTGTAACATTCCTATTAAAGATCTTAATTGTTCTTCTGGTAAGCTCTGCCATTCAGTGTCGTTGAGATTTTTTATTGTGGGATCGTGTTGATTCATTGTTTCTTTGGTAGTTTTCCTTCCCATCGTTTTCCTGTTCTTAAATTTATAACTTTGCTGCTCTTGCACACTTTCTCTGAATTTATAGGTTTCTTATTTTTATTTTCTCTCTGTGAATGGTATCTTGTACTGAGTTGCAGTTACTCTGGTACTTCTTCTGCCTGCTCTATTGGTGCTATGGTGGGTTTCAGGTGTTGACTTCTAGGGTCTAGCAAAAGCTCACAAAGCAACAAATCCTCTGAACAAACATAGATAAATTGAAGCAATGCAAAGTGAAATCAGAGTAAAAATGAAACAAAACAAAACAAAAACCCCAGAAAACAAAAAACAACAGCAAGAAACAACAAAAACAAAAATTCCTGCAAGTTTGTAAGAACAGACCTGATTTGGCCTCTGCAGATCTATTGGGTAGATCCCTGCTGCTGTGGGCAGAAGACAAAATGGCGGCTGCTACTGTCATGCACGTGCAGGCTGCCTGGTTCTTGGTTCTCCCTGGTCTGCTCTCTGGGTTCCGACCAACTGTCCCTGTTGCTTTACTCACTTTTATGCTGCTTTGCTTCTCTTTCCTTCCATCAAGAAGCTGCTCCTGCAGCAGGTTTTGATTCAAGCTCTGCAGTGCAGTTATCTCTGCTCCGGCTCTGTAGGGAGAGGTGGGCTGGCCCTGCGTGGGCTTAAGCTCGTCATACCATGTGTTCAGGTCACTGTCAAAGGTGCCTTGATATGCCACCTGGCTAGAATGAGGAGTTCAGGAGTCGCTCATTCCACCTCTGGTTGCTGGGAATGCAGAAGGTCATTATATATTTCTTTGTTAGTAGACCCCACACCGGGGACTGGCTCATTGGCGGCTGCCACTCAGCGGCATGGCACCATGGCCACACAGACAGGCTTCTTTTCCCTTCCTGGTCGGCCTTCCGGATTCTGACAGCTGTATTTCAGTTTTCATAGCATATTTCACCTTTTTATTGCTTTTTTTCTTCTGTCAAAAAGCTGATTCTATGACTGATTTGAATCGAGCTCACAGCGCCTCTCGAGACCTGTCTCATTCCGACGCCATCTTCCCAGAAGTCTCTCCCTAGATCCCTTTTCTAGTTCTTCCACTATTCTACTGATTTTTGTCCTCATTTTTTCTGTTCTTTTTTGCTTCATATTTTTTCTCTCCAGCTTCCACATATGAGAGAAAACATATGATCCTTGGCTTTCTGAGACTGGCTAATCTTACTGAGTATAATATTCTCTAGTTACATTCATTATCCTGCAAGTAGTATAATTTTTTCTATAGCCAAGTAAATTCCATTTAATGCATATACTACATTTATCTATTAATCTCTTGATGGACACTTTGGGTGGTTCCATAATTTGTCTGTTGTGAATTGTGTTTCTATAAACATGGATGTGCAGATATCACTATAATATTCTGAATTTAATTCCTTTAGAAAGACACTGAGGAGTGGTATAGCTTGGTCATATGGTGTTTTAGCCCTAGTCTTTTGAGGAACCTCCATACTGATTTCCTTAGTAACTGTACTAAATTATACTCTCACCAACAGTGTATAAGTTTTCAATTCCCTATATCCTTGCCATAATTTATATATTTTTTTATTCTTTATCATTGTGATTCTAATTGGAGTTATTTCTATGCTTCTGATCCATTTTGGTTTACCTATTGTGCAGAGTGAGAGAATGTGGTCTATTTATTATTCTATATAAGTATCCAATTTTCCCAGTACCCTTTGTTAAAAAGGCTGTCTTTTCTCTAGTATATGTCTTTGGAACCTTTGTCAAAAATCAACTGGCTATAAGTATGCTGATTTGTTTTTGTAGCTTTTATTCTATTCCAGTGGTACATTTCTATGCCAACATCATGCTGTATTTGTTACTGTAGCTCTGTAGTATAATTTAAAATAAGGTATTATGATACATCTTGTGTGGTTTTTAATTTCTCAGAATTGCTTTGGTTATTCTAGGCCTTTTGCTCTTTCATATGAATTTTAGAATTTTTTCTAGCTCTGTGAAGAATGAAGTTGAAATTTTGATGAGAATTTATTGAATGTGCAGATTCCTTTTTGTAGTATAGCCATTTTGATGAAATTTATTTTGCCTATCGAAGAACAATGGGAGGCCTTTCCATTTTCTAAGGTCTTCTTCAATTTATTCCTTTAAAAAAATAATTTTCACTATAGACATCTTTTGCCTTTTTGGCTAGATCTATTCCCACTTTTTTTAGGGTATTGTGAATGAAATTGTTTTCTACATTTCTTTTTCAGTGGATTCATCATTGGTATATAAAAATGCTAGTGATTTTTGTAGGTTGGTTTTGTATCTGTCTATATTGCTAAATTTGTTTAATTAGCCTGAGAAGTCTTCCGGTTGAGTTCTTTGGATCTTCTAAGTATAGGATTATGTCAACTGCAAACAGATAATTTCAATTCTTCTTTTCCTTTTTGTATCTCCTTAATTATCTTCTCTTGCCTTATGGCTCTGGGTAGAATTTCAACTACTATATCAAATAGGAGTGGTGATGGTGGATATTCTTGTCTTGCTATCTATTTTAGAGGAAATACTTTTAACTTTGGGTTTATCGTATATTGACTTTATGGTACTGAGAAAAGTTCCTCCTATCTCTCATTTCTTCAGTGCTTTTAGCATGAATGGGTGTTGAATTTTGTCAGATTTTTTTCTGCATATATTGAGATGATCATGTGACTTTTGTTCTTGGTTCTATTTATGTAATAAAGTATATTTAGTGACTTGTGTATGTTAAAATGAAATCAATTTGGTTATAGTGTACCATCTTCTTGATATGGTTTTAAATACAAATTGTTAGTATCTTATAATGTTTTTTGGATTTATGTTCATCAAGGATATTGGTTTATAATGTTCTTTCCTTGAGGTATCTGTAATTTTTTTTTGTTGTTGTTATCATGGCAATAATTATTTCATAGCATGAGATCGGGAGTATTCCCATTTCTTTTTTTTTTTTTTTAATAAAGGTCCCATTTCTTTTTATTTTATGGAATACTTTGAGGAACAGTAGGTGAGGGCTTAGTTCTTTAAAATTCTTGTAGAAGGAATCTGACTATCCAGCTGTTGTAGGCTTTTGTCAGAAGGCTTGTTATTCCTGCTTCAATTTATTTGTTATTGGTCTGCTTAGGTTGTCTCTATCCTCTTTGTTCAATTTAGGTAGTTACTATATGTCTAGAAATTTGTCAATTTCTTCTAGGTTTTCCAGTTTATGACAGTGTAAATTTTCAAAATAGTTTCTAATGATCCTCTGGATTTCCATACTGTCTGTTATGATAACTTTTTTTCATCTTTTATTTTAGTAATATTTTGACCTTTGGAGTGTGAAAGAATGCAAACAGGGTCTGGATTCTGAATAAGAGATTCTTGACAAATCATAGGAGACTCTATTGACAAAGCCCACACATCGCTCCTCAGCAGATTATCAAGAAGCTTCTGGGGAAGGAATACCATTCTGCTGGTCACTGTGGTTACAAAGTTTGCATATAGTTTTCACCTGAATTAGCAAAAATCCAAGCCTACCCCTCTGTCTAGAGAAGGGGCCAAGGAAAGATGAGACTGATTGCCATTTGCATCATAGACATTTTCTCAAAGTAGAGGGTGCCTCAATATCTTCAGAAAAAAGAATATTGATCTTCTATTGATAAGAATCATATGAACTATTGATTTAACAGTTTCTGTTGACCTGCACAATTTATTCTGTTACAGATATTGATATTTTGTTATTGTATTAAGTCATGCATACTACCTCTATAATATGCCTTACAACTTAAGTTCTGTTCCCTTCTCCCATTATCTTTATGTCTTTCTCCTTTTTTTCTTTATATTTTATTTGCTTTTTATTTTGTCTCCTAAATCAATTTAACTTACATTCACTAATTCACAATCTACACAGACTACTGTATATTACATCCCACTTTCATTTCCTTTTGACAAATAGAATGGCAGATATCAATACTAATTATTTGTATAGTACATTTTAAAATTTGTTTTGCTCTTAAACTATTATTGTTACTTGCAGATATTATATCCTAGAAAAAAGGTACTACTAGTGGACACTTTAAATCCTGATTACAATGGATATATGTTTTAAGGCTAATATATACCCTACTCAGAACCCTTTATGAAGAGGTAACTACTAGACATAGAAGTCTCACATAAAAATGAGAAAACCAACATAACAGAGGCACAAATCTAGGAACCCTGAAAACATAAGAAAAAACACTAATAAAATGACAGTATCCTTACAACCCCATAAAAATGTAAGTCACTGATATACACGTGCAAAAAAATGCCAGGAGAACTTAGAATTTTAATTATTAGTATAATCAAAGTGCTAAGAATTCAGAAAGTATACAGGATGAAAAAGAACATGTCAATAAAGAAATTAAAACTCTTAAAAACAACCAAATAAAAATCCTGAATGAAACGTGACAAAATAATCCTCATCTATTTGGATGTCATTATTCCATCCCTATGTAAATCTATGTATGGCAATAAAAACTTTTAATTTTGCAATTTAGTAGCTGTAATCTTTATTCCAATACCTGGGTAATCTTTGTCACACCATGAACTAAACATGATCTTTCTCACTTGCAATTACATTAATCATGGTCTACCAAAAAGAAAAATGCTGAAGACTACCGTAGTTTTTGAAAACTATGGTTTCTGCTCTGGAGCATTTAAGTAATATTAGCCTTCCGATGCCTGAATGGTCTCTGACTCTGATAAAACCACTCCAATGATGGCTTCCAAGCTCCAATCAATAAATTCTAGTTATCATTAGTTAAGTGATGTCATGGCCTTGCTTTCTCATGCAGAGCTGATGCTCATTTCCCAAGGTTGACTTCCTTGCATTGACAGAACGTTCTCTCTAAAAAGAATGAGCCCACTAGAATCTTGCAGCCAAATGCTGGCTATTTTGTCAAGCACTACAAATATTAGCTTTGTAGGGTATATAATTCTAACAATAATTTAATTTAAAACAAGTCTTTTCCATTACATTAATCTGAAGTTATAGGAAAAACCCAGAAAATTGAATTCTAATAAAGCCCATAGTATTTGAAAATTTATTCTAACTATAAAGATCATGAGATTTTTATCTATTAACAAAATATTTAAATAAACCTCTTTAATTAGAAAAGCCTAAGGAGGTAAGTTTTACTAATCAGGAACTCATCAATTAGGAATTTGGCATTAAGTTTGGGTTTCAGACATCTATTTTGAATTTATAGGAACAAATTTGGATAACACACTTTTTGATAAACATGACTATTATTGTACTGCCCATGAGAATATCAATATAGAATATATTCAGCTTTTATCAATATGAATTATTTAAAATTTTCCCTAGGAATATTTTCAGGGTTCTTTGAACTCAAACCTTTGGGGTTTCTTTTGGTAAAGTACTATCTACTTGTAAGGATTGATATTTCATAATTTTTATTCTTTTTAATGGATTTCCTCAAAGAACAAAGAGGAAAATTACATTTTTAACAACAACAACAAAAAAAAAAACACCCCTCATTTGCCTAGCTGTTCTCCTATGGGTCTATTGGCCCCTGATGATCTACTTTTCTTATATTTTAAAGTATTTTGATATTTCTTTGTTCTTTGAGTTATTTCATAATTACTTATCTATTTTATTAGTGAACTAATGAAGATTAAAAATAGAGAAATAAAAGATATGTAAAATCACCTAGTAGGGTGATACAGAAAATGAAATAAATGATCAACTTTAAATAATCACCTAGTAGGGGTGATACAGAAAATGAAATAAATGATCAGCTTTAAATAATTTTCTCTTTTTTTCTACACTGGGAAATATATCATTCTTTAAAAGGCTATAAGAGAAGTCTGATGTCGTTTTCTTTGCAGCAGTTTTCTTCATTTGTGTGTTTTAAATTTTCGGTGACAAGTATTAAAGGATCAGAATTTTAACAATTTTCCATCTATGATGACAGGGAGTAGAACGTTGACAAAAGAAGAAATTTTGAGATCATGAGGCAAATGAGAAGATGAATGCAGAGTAACAACACGGCAGCACTTGAGAGTCCAAGGATCACGGTGACGCTGGAATAAAAGTACCAGACTATGTAACTCCAGATGTCCGCAAATTGCATGTGTTTTTCCAAACTCATGAAGTGATCACCCAACAGTAATTTCTAAAGACAAAAACAGAAATATGCTCTTCTCCTGCAATTTTTTGTTCAAAAGAAACTATTTAACAAACTATTTCATTATGTGTGTTTTACAGTATGGAGTTACAGCTTGCTTTTTAGCTTAAAGGACATGTGGTAGTATTTTCAGTCTTTTAAGATATCTGCTCACCAAAACATATGTGATATGTTTCATAAACGAATGAAGGCAGGAGCTGATATGTGTGCAAAGATGACAGAAAGGAAAGTGATATAATTTAAGTGGATAATAATTTATTGACTTTTTTACCGTAATTGCTGTTTATATATCTAAGAAGTAAAATCTTAGGCAATTATGAAGCATAGATGATGATCATCTTCTCTTTAAGAAGCATTAGAACTGTCAAAATACTCAAAGCCATTGTGCTTTGATAAATGCAAGAAGAATAAGAGAAATGATAAGCTGAAATCCATTAGAGATATATTTCAAACCTGGAATCAGCATTTACAAGAAAAGTATGTTTTAATCTGTGGATACAATTTTGTGAACAGGCAGATGCATTCAGACAACTGTTCAATTTGGGTAGACATGTTCATACTTGGGAAAATGTGGAAAAAACATCATGACTTGCTTTGTTTAAAATCTTAGTAAATTCTCTAATCAATCAAGCAATTAGCTATTTTTCACTATGCATTTTTGTTTTACATCTTCTAAGCACTCAATAAACAAAGTATATTGATTTAAAAATGCTTAAATGGAGCTAGGTGGGGTGATATACTCCTATAATGTTAGTACTTGGGAGATTGAGACAGGAACGTTGAAGGTTTGAAGCCAACCTCAGCAACTTAGTGGGGCCCTTAGCAATTTAGTGAGATGCTGTTTCTAAATAAAACATGAAATAGAGCTGGGGATGTAGCTTGGAGGTAGAATGCCTATGGGTTCAATTAATCCCCAGAACCACAAAAACAAACAAAAATGTTAATTGGACTCCTTGGACTCCGACACCACAGGCACATCATGCTTGAGCATGTATCTTTTGGGATAAAGTAGATCAGATACTAGTAAATGGGGAAATGTAATTATCATGTTAAGGGAATGTATATTGTGTGTACGCTCACATTTTGAGAGCTTAGACAAGGTGACAGAAATTCACATCCTTGTAACTTGATATAGGCAGGTGATTCCTACTTATTGAACCAGTCAGTTATTGATTATTACATCTGTTGTGATTATGGAACTAAATTGGTCTAAAGTATTCATTGTGAACTAAGACTTGAGATGTGTGTAAATAGCAGTATTTGGGTTAAAAGATTTTATCTTAATTAAAGTATGATTTGCATCAGATAGCCTATGCCATTCACTGTCATCACCCTTAATATAAGAACAGCTTTTAAAAGAAGCTACTTAGCCAGGTATGATGGTACACACTTGTAATCCCAGTCCTCAGGAGACTGAGACAGGAGGATTGCAAGTTCAAGATAGTTTTAACTTTTCACACTATCAGTAATAAGCTATATGAACAAATAAATCCCAGATATTTCCATATTAATATCTTAGATAGCCCTGCCCCCCACCAGCAATTCAATCTAGATCCACAGTCTTTTCTAACTCAGATATGACCCAAGTGGCACTCAACAATTATAGAAATCACTGGAGTTGGTCACTCTGCAACTCAAGCAACTTCATCTGTCATTCTTGCTCTAAGTCAATGCCCTTCATCTCCTTCCTCTTTCTTTAAGTGAAAGAACCCATTAGTGTGAGTCTTTCCCTTTGGACTGTATTCCAACAAAGTAGTTAGATTTGTTAATTATTACAACTCTAATGACAACATAACTTCAAACATACAATAGGAGTATAATAAATGTTGATCAAATAACTAAATGAATTAGTGAACAAATAAATGTAATCACAAGAGCTTATACCTTTTATTTCATCTTGTTTTCTTTTCTGCCAACAGGAAAAAAAAAAAGGTTCCAGAAATTCAGGTAGCACAGTAAAATATCAACTTCTAGGGACTCTGACAACTTATAAATATTATGCCTTTTCCCCCTGCAAACTAAATCTATTTCTCATGCTTGCTTGCTTGCTTGCTTTCATACCCACACACAAACAATCGGATTTTCTTGATTTCCGACTCCAATAGAATCAGGTCAGCAGTGAGGATAGAAGCAATAAATCTCTTTATCTCTGTTGACTTTTATAGAACTGACATCTCTTAAAATATTTTTTCTTGACTTTGCTGCTTTTTTACTGACTGATTAGGCAGTAGGGCATGGCAGTCAATTGAATCTCCCCAAATCTAATATTAAAAGCGGAAAAAGGAAAGACCTGAGGGGCAACAGAATAAGTGAAGAGTACTAAAAAGGTCCAATAATTCTTTTCCCGAAAATCAGAAATAGCATTTAAGTGCTAGCCTTTCTATCTGCCCCAGTTACTGTCTTTGTATCTCTGACATTCTCTGTTTTCCATCAAGACAACATTCTACTGCTTTACGTCTGTAAGACATTCAACTCTTGAAAATTGATTGATGATAAATGTATTACAAAGTAAAATGTATGTATCAAATACCAAGTGGAAAAAAAATTCTCCATTGTGATGGTGATGGAATAGACAAGGTATCTGAGATAATGGAATGTGTGGAGCAAAAAATGTGAGCTCTGGGAAATTTTATTTGTGTTCTAAAGTATAAAGTTTTTGATTTGGACATATTGGCATTAGCAAGAATGAGTAACAACTAAAACCAGCAGCAAACTGCATAAGAGAACTGTATGCACCATCTCTTTCAACTCCCAATAAGTAGGGATGCAGATGACACCAAGGGCAGTAATTGAATTATATCCAGATACTTGAAGATATAATTAAATTTTAAAAAGCTACATGGAGGTTTTTGCTAAAGCATCATGTCATTTAGTCATCTCTTTAGAAATCATTTCCAAAGTAGCTTTATTTAAATCCCCTGGAGAACATGAGAAACAAAACCAAAAACATAAACAATGAAAATTCCTCTTTGCTCCTCTTATAAGGAAATAATTATCTTCCCTTATCATAAAAGGCAGTCAATATTTGTACAATGATGTGAGTACTACCTACTATAAAAAAACATGACAACTTCATCGTGGAAAATAATATGTAAAAGCTTCTAATTTTTAGCCTATTTATGCAATCCTTTACTCTGCAGTTTTAGATAGGGAGTTGCAGACTGTCTGAGTACTTAATAGTTTCTCGTTTATTTGCCTTGAACGATCCAAGAAAATTTAAAGAATGATTCAATTTCAATTCCCTTGGTTTTTATAATAATAACTTCCCAAAGTTAACATAGAGATAATCAAGAAGCATGGTTATTGCATAAAACCTATTAGTCTTTTACATCTTTTATTTATATTCTATAAAGGTTCTCAATACTGCAATTTTTTCCTAGCTTCAAGTTTATTCTGAGGAACTGATAAAATTAAAGTCACATAAAAGTTTCCATATAAACCAGATATGGTGGGGCATACCTGTAATCCCAGTGCTTGGAGGCTGAGACAGCAGGATTTCATGTTCAAGGATTGCCTCAGCAACATAGTAAGACCCTCAGAAACTTAGTGAGACTCTATCTCAAATAAAAAATAAAACAAGGCTGAGGGCATAGTTTGGAAGGTAGAATGCCCCTGGGTACTATACCCCAGTATAAAAGAAAAAAAAAAAAATTATATAACCATAGTAAAACCAAAATATAGAATCAACTTACTTTTAGGTTGCTGTAGAAATGGATTTAATTGCTAGAATATTTCTCCTTTCTCATATATTTTGATAGAAGAGATAATATTGATATTTGATAATTCCAACACTAAGTTTTAGCGTTGGAAATTACCATTGTTGTTGTTGTTGATGATGATGATTATATTTATTGTTTTATTTGGTACTGGGGACTGAACCCAGGGACATTCTACCTCTGAGCTAGACTTACAGCCTATTTATTTTTTTATTTTGAAATAGGGTTTCCAGCCGGGCGTGATAGTGCACACTTGTAATCCCAGTATTTGGGAGGCTGAGACCAGAGGATCCGGGTTCGCGGCCAGCCTCAGCTACCTAGTGAGGCACTCTGCAACTTAATGAGACTCGGTTTCAAAATAAAGAATCAAAAATAGGGCTGGGGGTGTAGCTTGGAGGTAGAATGCCCCTGAGTTCAATCCCCAGTACCGCAAAAAAAAAAAAAAAGAAATAGGGTTTCACTAAGTTGTTGAGGATCTTGCTACATTGCTGAGTCTGGCCTCAGACCGGCAATATTCCTGTCTCTACCTCCCAAGTACTGTGATACAGGAGTGCCCTACTCACTCTGCTTGGTTGCTAGTACTTTTTTATATTTGAGCTGTTTACCTCTGGATTAATTTTGTGATATGTGTCTATATTTGGTATAGAAATCCACAAAAGAAAACTTCCACCTAGAAGACCCTAGGATGGAAGTGGGCCAGGAAGACATTCAAATAAGGTGTGTGCTTTCTTGTCTTATCCTCAGAAATTCTTATACATGGAATTTGAGTTATCTCAAGAATTCCAGCTTTGACTAGCCTTACTTTCCTTGTCATGGAGTCAGTTCCCCACTTCTACACCAGGAACCTTGAGCCATGCTTTAAATTTTACAGACCTTGTTTACTTAACCAATAAAAAGAAAGATTTGCAATGGAAAACTTTTGTTGTCCCTTCCTATTCCCAAAACAATTGCACTATTTTGTTTTGTTTGTGACCTAGAAATTTGACAAAAGTTACATAATTATGGTTAAAAACGATGTTGCCTTTTTCTTCTCCCATTTCCTCACTTTTAAGTTCTGATAATGAAATGAGATTAGAAAAAGCCAATATGCAAGAATCTGAACTAGCAAATATTTTGTTGCAGGCATACAGCAGCAGAAACACCAAAATCATTTGAAATCTAGATGGTTATCTGAAAATCAACTTTTTAAACAAATGCTTCTGTTTTCTCAATCTCCACTTTCCAACTTTTTATTTCTGTCCTTGCAATTTTATGTTACTATTTCAGTGTTTGTTACTTTTAAAGAGTGGCTTGTTATAAAATAATTACAAATATTAATAATAATATTAATTGTGAACAAACATCACATTCAACTCTATCGTCATTCTTTGGACATTTATTTGAACATCCATTAGCTTAATTAAAATGTAAACTTATATTAGAAACAGTGGTAGCAGTTGTCAATTCATGAAGTGTTGTCTTGGGAGAGAAAGCTCTGTACAGTTTAAATTGCTAATGTCAATTTGTTGCTTAAACACGTTACGGATAATATTATTATTGAGATACAGGTAAATGATACTTTATCTGCTACCAAGGTAGTTTCGTGGATTGACTAATAAATATAACATAAAACATGTTCAGGAAACATATTAATACCATGAAAATAGTTTACAAGTTCCTATATCTACTTTTATTAATACCTTGTCCTAAGGTAAATAACATGAGATTTCCTAATGCTAAAGTGATTCTTATCATTTATTTTTTACTATGCATTATCAAAGTAAATATTCAGCTTCCCTTCCTCAATAGATGAACTGTATTACACCAGATTCTTCCCCTAGCACTGCTCATGATTGTTGTTAATTTTATCCTGGTAGCAATTAAGAATCCTGGTTTTCTCACCATCTGTAGAAGAGCTATTCATTAGGTAGGACACCATGAGAAACAGACAAGTGTCTAAGGATAGATAATTGAAAAGTCACGCAATTCCCCTCAAATGCTTTGCCCACCTGTCAGGCTCTTTGGCATAACAAAATTATTTTTCTGTCAATTTTTAGTTTTCCAGTAGCTCAGGAGATACCGGAGAGAATATCAACCTCTTTAACTGTTGTAAAAGAAGTCTCAGAACATCAGAGCTTTCTGTTTCTCAGGGCAAATGAGTAGTTTGCTAAATATAAATAAAAATCAAATTTGCTTGACACTTTGGAATATTTTAAAGTAAATATGCAAATTGGAAAATCTCCTTCATCAGAGTTGCATTTTAAATTAGGCCAGGATTTTTAGAAAAGTAGAAGAAAGCAGTGAACCTAAAGTCATTTAAATAAGTTCTTTTTGCTTCTGGCCCCCTCCTGACAATATCAACCCCTCTCTTTGCTTTCCTTTCTCCCCTTCAACCTTTCTCTCTTTGAAGTTCACAGCTTTGAAACGCACTATTATTATCTTATCTCTTATCTTTCCTTTCCTGCAGCTCCTTTCTATTACCTTTTTGTTAGCAATCTAGGGGAAGGTGTGTTTGTGGGTGACCTCTGAGTGGTTTGTGGCTTCAGGGACTTACTTTTGTTTTTTGTTTTTTTCTCTTTTAGCCTGGTAATATAGAGAGGAGGCTCTTCAAGCCTGGTAAATGAATATTGATACACTTTAAATTAATAGAAATTTTATTCAGAGTCTCTTTAGGTGTATATGCAAGTAGACATGTACATTTCACTGCAGTCTCTTGTAACTGATAATGATGTCTTCACTATTCAGTTTAGAATTAAGTATAAAATCAAAGTGCATGAAACCTTTAACTTTTACTTCCAAATTCAGGCCTAATATTATACTAAAATATTATACTGTGCTTATCCTTATTTCTAACTTCTCTCACCTTAAACTAGTTAATATTTCTTACCTGGTCATGTGCATCTAGCATGTTCTCTTCTGGACACTCAGAACAGAGAAAGAGACCCTAAATGTGGTCAATCAGCATCATATAATGGTCATCTCACCAATGCACCTCATATATCTCGATCCTGTGTTTTGATCACATTAACGTAATAGCACTAAAGGTTCATGTTAAACCTTGTTATATTTCCAGGTATATTCCTCCTGAACTTCCATAACTAAATTTTAACTAAAACTTAAAAGTTTATCTGTATCATATTGTTACATTTAATCTTGTTTTTTAGATTAAGAAATCTAGCATGTTGGGATAATTTATCATTTGATTCTTTCATTTACCATCTCTCCCAGTTATATGCTATTCAAAAATTTATGTGTACCTTTCTGTGCTATTGTAATCATTATTATTACTTTTTGTACAGAGCAAGACCAAAGACAGAATCTTTCATCAAACTAGAAAAAAAAAAAAGAAAAAAAACTCTAGTTAGGTTGACATTAATCAATATTCTGTACACATTCTTCTACCTGTTAAAAATTTACTTTTGATCCTCAAAGATATTGAGACAGTCATGTCAAATATCTCATCAAAATTAAAATATACTCTATGGTATTTTCCAAATCAATAATATCAATAAACCTTATAAAAAGAAGGTCAATTTTGATGTGATTCCATTTTGATAACTTCTTTTCTGATTTCTGATTATTTTTATTTTCTTAGTGCTGATAAACTTTTTTCTTTAATAATTTTTTCTATTATTATCACACTATTATTTTAGTGAATTCCACATTGGAGATGTTTAACAGTCTTTTAAAGGCTAGATTCACATGGAAATAAATCTCCAATTAAATAAGGAAAGTCATTTAGGAAAGGAAATGCATATTACATTTTGATTTCCTGAAATGCATCTATTCTGTTAAATAGGAGTGAATGAACAAATTTATTAGAATATAATGAGTATTTTATGAACTAATTTATTAGAATGCAGTGGGTATTTTACAAATTATTGGTTAGTTTCTTTTCTTATACAGAATGATTAAATCAATCATATGACTACTATATTTTCAATGCTGTACCACAAAGAATTCAAAATATAGCTTTTTATGCATTCTATACCCTTGAGGGATATAAAATCTAGATAATGGGAAAAATAACAAATTAATGATAATAATAATTTATAAAATAATCTATATATTCTTAATATTCAGTTGGATAGGGACTTAAGTGAAAAATATAGTAGAAAGGAAAAGATAATAACAGCAAAAAATTAAAAAATCATATTCTTTGCCCTACTTGATTTGAAAATTTCTTAAGGAAGAAAAGACACAATGGTAGAATAAGACCTAATTGAAGGGTAGTAGTATGCATCACCTTGACATCTGGAAGGCCTTGGAAGACCTTTCTGCAACTTTCTTACCCCATTCTGCTTCTGCATAGATATGGTCCCTTAGCTAAACAGCCCTACTCATCAAGGAAAGCAGGTATATTTCTTGCTTATTTCTGAGTACCATTTCACTTCCCTGCCAGCCCATGGAATTATTTAAACAGTAAGCACTCCACCTATTTGGTACCACAAAACTTACTTCCTGCAACCTCTGCTTGCTCTGTGTTTCCAAGTGCGACACTTGTGTGTTTCTACATATCATTTTCTCCTAAAGTGTGAGTATAGCAGACTAGGAAACTATTGCTTGATTCTGTTTGACCAGACCTGGGTGTTGTATATTCAGCCATTTACATAATCCTATGGAAGGAGTCCCTGCCTCTTAAGGGGTGACTAAGAGATGTTTAAAACACTAAACAAGATCTAGAGGAATGCAGACATTAGCCAAAATAGAAAAGGAAGAAAGCATTCCCAGTGAAAAAAGGAAGAAGGGAGGTAGGCATGGCCATAGTCCATTTGCAGGACAAAGTGAAAATTGTCCTGTAGAGAGTAAAAGGCAATTTTGATAAATAAATACACTTAAATAGAGATCATGGCACATTACAATCATTCAAAAGAACTTGATTCAATATGGTTTAAAGCAATGAGCCTTTGCAAAAGCAAATGTCCTGATAGAAACAGTATTTGAAGATTGGAAATATGAAATCAGAAAGATGTAAAATCTCAAGATTGGTAGAAACTCAAGTCCAGTGTGCTATTCAGTGTTTGGGTGTCCTCTCCCAGATGTCTGTCATAGAATCCCCTAGTATCAGTTTAAGCTTGGATATGTGCCCTGCCTGCTTCCTGATACATGCCATACTATCACTGGGTACTCTTCAACTTGTAGAAATTTTAATCGTAGCATGCTTATACATGTTAGTCTTATCATAACTAAAGAAATAAAAAATACATAACTATTTTTTATGAAAGTTTGTGTGTGTGTGTGTGTGTGTGTGTGTGTGTGTATGTGTGAGTGTGTGGTGGTGAGAATTAAACTCAGAAGCATTCTATGTTCGATCTATATCCCCTAGTCTAATTTTATTTCTTTCTTATCCTCTCAAGAATTGGGATTACAGGTATGTGCCCCCACACCTGGCTAAAAGATATTTTAAAGCAATGTTTTTTTTTTCTATTAAAATTAGGACTGAGATTAGCTAAATAGACTGCCTACCATCAATGAGCATTAAGCTGAAAATCAGATTGCAATCTTAGTTTCTCCACTTAAGGTTCTTTCTACTATACTTATGCTGTCATAGACAAGAACACGGAAGTTAAAATTTATATCTACGTATTAATTTTTACCTCCTATAATTGAAAACCTTTGGTCTAATTTTATAGTGGGAAGCTTAAAAGAAAATGACTATCAGCTTTTACATATGTGTATTTAGATTTTTTCTTGTTTTTCAAGTTGCTGAATTTTAACATCTTGAAAGTATATAAAAACAACAAAAGTAATTACTGCTTGCTTTTTCAATGAAACTGATTAAAAAAGATTTTATTCTTTTTGTTTTGAAGTAATTATTATAAGAGTCCTTTGAGAAGATGGATATTCTTATCCAAAGAAATTTTATTGGCAATAATTACTCTGCAAAGCACTTTTTCATTAGTCAAATGCCCACATGGAGAATATGTTATTCAAAAGATTTCAAATACTTTAGAATCTAGACTATAGGAAATTATGCTTTATAATCATTTTATAAAGAACAGCCTAATTTCATACATATATAAAAATACAGGTCAAAATTCAGGAGCTGTATCTCTGTCATTTGAGAAACGTTGGCTCTCCATTTTGCTCTGGTTTTTGTTAGTGTTATTTTGGTGTGGATAAACAGACATTGTCATAAATCAGGTACCTGTGGCATAGGAAAAAACATTCAGCTTTTTTGTTTTCATTTGAAAGATTACTTTATAGGTTGAAGTGTCAAATAGATTTTGGTATGTATTCAAGTGCGATTTATCTGTTTTCTTTCTGTCTGTACTAGAATCATAAAGTTGAATATCACATTAGGGTCTGTATTAGTTATTCAGGTGATATGATTTTTTTAAACACAGAAATGCCCTGGAGCATTAAATCTTTTCTGTATTCATCCTGGTAACTGGAAAAAGAACTTTGTAGTGGTTGCTTAAAAATGAAAACTGCTGGGAACTGAGGGAGAGATGTGTGGAGTTCTTTGTCCTTAGTCTCAGCTTGTGGGGCGCACAATTCTACCATGAAGAATGAGTTCTGTGGGATTTTTATGCCTTTATTATAGAAAATAGAAATTTGAACTTGGGGATATTTTCCCCTTTTTTATGACATTGTAATGTTCTGGACAGATAAATTCTAAACTCTAAGGAACAATCTCAAACCTTTGAAACATAAAGACTGAAAGTAACAATAAGTTACAAACAAAAGGGGCTTTGCAAGCTATCCAGTAGGAAGTCAGTTCATCACATTACATTTCATATTTCTCTTCAAAGCAAGCAAACCTTCTCAGTCTGAAGATATTGTTAATAAAATATAACACTGATTCCCCTGACAATTTATTGAACTACTCTCACCTTCTATTCATACCAAATTTTTTTTCAAGAAACCTCAAGGCCAGGTGCCACATGCCCATAGTAGGGGTGGTGGTCTGTAGGAGAGAAATTGAAATAAAAGAAAATATGTGGGAATTAAAGGAAACCTCTGACTAAGGACATAAAGGATCACATTCATAAGTTAATATTGTGCAAATGAGCAAATTATCTCTAATAGGACGCATTGTGCTTGCTGTTATAGTCAAACCTAGTGAACTATTCCTATGATGGTTAATAACCACTGATATTTAAGGGGAGATTTAAATTTAGCTTTGGAGATAAGAGGGGTGATGGATGCAGACATAAATAAATATACCTTGGAGTAAGAGACAGTATTATCATAGCCTTGGAAAGGAGGCAATTTTCTATTGTCAATTCTTGATAATTTCAGGAATGTCTAGGAAGTATCTTTGACAACACACCTGCATTCAAACAATGCTTTCCATCCTTTAAGAGATAAGACTTATTAAAGTGATTTGGCTGGAATAAATGCCAGCAATGCATCTCAAGTAAAACAGAGCCATCATCTCCAGGTGACAGGTTCTTCACATAGACTTCTAAAAATAGAAATCATACTTTTCAGAACTCCCAGATTTTATATAACCAGAGAGGATCACAATGGCTTTAGACTGTAAAGGCCCATGAATAGAAAGGAAACAAGTTAGAATGCTACCCCCGTATGCATTTGCAAGAATTGATAATAGGAATTATAAAAATTGCTGTAGAGATGGAATGAAGTAAAACTATTTAGGATGGATTTGAAGGTATACTTGATGTAATTTTCTAGTGGGTCAATGTGTGATATAAGAGGAAGAGAAAGGCCAAAGATGACCCAACTTTTTGCATCTGAGCAGCTCAGTCAATGGAGGCATCTCTTATGAAGTTGGGAACCATTAAAGGAGAAGATCTGGGGCAAAGAATAATAAAATGCTTGTATTGAACATACAAAGTTTGAAATGCCAATTAGATAGATATCCAAGTGGAAACGTGAGCTCATAGAATTAAAAATACCCAAGTAGTGAGGCTAGAAAGAGAGATTTGGGTATTATCAGCAGAAAGATATTTCAAGTCTTGATACTAGATAACAGGTAGGATATGAATGCAAAGAGTGAGGGCAGTTTGTTACAGAAGGAAGCCTCAATCATAGGGAAAAATGATGATAAGTACTTTACCCATGAATGAAAACTCTGCCTTGAGAATCTTTGCCACCATCATGAACAGTGATAAATTTCCCCAGTAGCAGTAAAGTGATAATGCTACTGCTTCTGTCTCCTAACCTTCACTGACACATTTTGTTTTTATTAACTGAATAAATTTTCCTTAACAGGCAGGGATCAGAGGTTTCCAAGGCATAAACAGAAAAGACCAACAACTAGATCTTCATCAGGTAAAGCTGCTACACAGAAGTTCATTCTTTGTTGGTTTAAGACTTGAGAGAGTAGATAATATATACTCTTTCTAAGACTTAACCAAGTTGAACGAATTCACCCACTTTCTGACCTTGAGGTATCTGAGATGTCTTCTAAAGAAGGAAATGAAATATGAATTTCAGGAGCATCTGAGGACTGTATCATTGATTTCAGTAACATTGAGCTGCTTGGTAATATTTATTCATTTCCCAATGAATTTCCCATTTCCCAAATTCATTTCCCAAATTCATTTCCCATTTCCCTTCTCCCCTGAGAAGGCTGGGGAGGCATGGGACACTAAGAAACAAAATGGCATTCCAGGATACCCTTATGAGTGCTGAAACAGGAGCAGTGGTTACCAGAGTCACTCTTCAGCCTCTGAATAACCCCATGTGAAGAAGAGTTTTGTCAGCAAGGTCAGCAATTGCACCTTCCCAGGGAGCTGTACTATAGCTATTTGGCTTTAATATCTACTCCCCCAGAGGAAAGTGCTATTAGTACCTGACCATAAAGCATAAGAATGTTTTGCTTCTGGATTTTTGCCATTCTGCTATTGTGAAGTATATTTTGTGGTCCAGTACTTTTGTGTTCTAGAAACTGGAACTTCTAGTCTAGTTGCTGTATGACAAATGCCACAGAGTCTAATTACTATGTCAAAACTATTTCATTAAATCCTAGAAAGGTGTGGTTCATGAATTTGGGAAGTCTTGTGCAGGTGATGCTTGTTTGCATACCTTGTCAGAGGATGTCATAAGGCTCATCTGGATAATCACAAAGAAGCACAGATGAGAACTACTGACTTAGAGCTGACTTTAACAAAGATTCTGGATTTTGAGATGATGTTCCAAAGGTGCAATACTTTTTGGAACCCTAAGAATTATACATTTAATTTAATTTAATTTATTTATTTTTTGTGGCACTGGGGATAAAACCCAGGGGCATTCTACCTACGAACTACACCCCCGGCCCTATTTTTTATTCTTTATTTTGAAACAGGGTCTCACTAAGTAGCTGAGGCTGGCCACGAACCTGGATGCTCCTGTCTCAGCCTCTCAAGTACTGGGATTACAAGCATGCACCACCACGCCTGGCTCATATATTTTATATTTGTGAAGGAAATACATCTCTTGAGAAAAGTGAGTAGGCTGATAAGGAAATACTTAATATCATTTCCAAAGATCTCCATGTCCTGGTATTTCTGTCCACTCAAGGTCTTTCTTAGTATGGTCTGAACCTAGTGGCTTTTTTCTAGCAAATAGAATACAACAGAAGTTATGGAATGGCACATCTGTGTTTAGTTTTGAAAAGAGCATGAGTAGTCTCTCTGTGGACAGAATGTAAGTTTTCAGGAAGCAAGCTGTCTTGCTGGAGCCCATGACAGGGAACTAAGGGCAGCCTGCAACCAACAGCTGGCAAATAATAGAGATCTTCAATTCATAACCTGTGGAATGAAAACTGGAATGTTGCCAAGGACTGTGTGGTCTTGGAAACAAACATTTACCCAGTTGAGATGTGAGGTGACTTCAGCCCAGCAACATCTTGTTTGTAGCCTACGAGAGACCCTGATGGGAAAGTCCAAGATAAATTGTGCCAGATTCCTATTGCACAAGAACATTTGAATAAATTTGCCACACATCAGTGGATATGGAATGCATAACTTTTACTGTCTTCCATTTTGGTTTCTGTCTGATTTTTGGCTTAATTTCAACTCTGGCTGATTTCTTCACAAGATAGATGTCATAGCTTTCATGTGCTATTGATCTTCACATATCATAGTGGGTTTTTGTTTGTTTGTTTGTTTGTTTTGTTTTGTTTTGTGTTGTGTTATTGGCCACCAGAGAAGAACCAACACTCTAGCTTTGATTAGTCAGAATAAGCATTTAAATATGTAAATCATGTCATGTTATTGACCTTAAAGACCTGATTCCTGATGGCTTCCTATTACTCTTAGAATAAAATACAAACTTCTATGGATAAAGGTCTTACATGAGTAGGTCATTGCTTCTTTTTATCTTTACACTTTTATATTATGTCCCCTTGTAAATACTCCCCTGACCATGTTCTGTCCACTTTTGTTGTTTTTCATGGACATACACATTGAGCTTTGCCCTCCTCCACTAGGCCACTTCAATTTCCAAATTCTTGTCTGTCCAATAGTTGCCTTCCTGTATCTTTCTATCAATCTGGTCTCATAAAAAAATATAGACACTTAAAAGACCTGTCTCCACATGTAAGCAAAATTATAACCCAATTCCATGACAACCTGTGTATATTTTACAGTTCAATATTCTACATAATAAATATTTACTTATTAACTGAAATCATGTTGTTAATTATTTGTTTTTCATTAGACTGTATCTTTGACTATAAGTTTGAAACCAGGGGCTTAGTCCTTTCTATTTCATTGCTACAAATTCAGGATTTGTCAAAGAAAGATTAAATTAATAATTTCTTGATAATGAATAATAAATGGCTGACTTTAATAGAGCTAAAGACATACCAAATGAACATCATTTTGCAATTTATGTCTGAGGAAGGAGATCATTGGTTTACTTTTTATGCTTTTATTGATGCATTATATTTATTTAACTAGGTGCTAGAGGTTGAAGCCAGGGGGTTTCTACCACTGAACTAAACTCTCAGCCCTATATTCTTTTGAAACTGGGTCTCTAAGTTACCATACACTGGCCACGAACCTGTAATCCTTCTGTTTCAGCCTCACAAATTCTGGGATTACAGAGATGGATGTGCCACTGCACCCAGCTTCAAGAGTTTACTTTTAGGTAGGACTTAGAGACATATATATATATATGTCTCTAAGTCATATACATATATATGTATATGACAAAATATCTATATATATGACAAAATATCAATATATATATGCAACACACACATGTATATATGGCAATGAATGGTTCATGCACTAAGAGTGGTTTTGGGGTATTGATAAACATTGCTTTGTGCTTCCTGTAGACAATAAAATTGAAGACTTGAAAAGCTTCACCATCTAAGATTAAGGGATCCAAGTTTTAGAGGGGGAATATGATGCAGGATGAAAAATGTAACTTTAATATAGAAGCCTGAGGCAAGGCCTGTTAGACCCAAAAGTACTGAGGAATTTATAAGAGATCCTGGGAGTTGTTGACCATCCATAGGGAGTTGTCTGTTTATCAGACAGCAGATCACAAAAAAGAAGAATCTCCTTGGGCACTACATAATAGAGCAATTTTCTCCACATTGGTTTTCCTTGAATAGTTTTTTTTTTTTTTTTTTTTTTTTTTTTTTTTTTTTTTTTAGGTACTAGGAATTGAACTCAGGGGTGGTCTACCTCTGAGCTATATCCCCAGCCCTATTTTTTATTCTTTATTTTGAAACCGGGTCTCACTAAGTTGTGGAGTGCCTCATGGTAGCTGAGGCTGGCCTCCAACCCAGATCCTCCGGTCTAGGTCTCAGCCTCCGGAATGCTGGGATTACAAGAATGCGCCACCACTCCCGGCTTTCCTTGAATAGTTTAGAAGATTATCTGATAAAAGGACAGTGCTGGTCAGGACCAGGACCACCTTAAATCACCTTGTGATTACAAGAAGTCATCCTCACATACCTCCTGTCTATCTTTATAAAGGGAGAGTCCTGTACTCTCTGTACTCCCAAAGTGTCAATCTCTCCCTCTTGAGATGGCCCACATTCCCCCTTGAATGTGTATTTCCTACTTTCCTAAATAAACCGCTGTCTATGTCTCTGAAAAACAAAACAAAAAAGACTTGAAATGAATGTGATCTTCTATTCTGAGATAGAGGAGAGAGAGAGAGAGACAGAGAGAGAGAGAGAGAGAGAGAGAGAGAGAGAGAGAGAGAGAGAGAGAGAGAGAAGAGAGGGAAAGCAAAAATAATTATTATGAACAAACTTTGGTATACTCCATTATTAAAAGTTCTGAATGAAGGAGACTAATCAAGAGGAAGCCAGAAATATTGGAGAAAAGTCATGAGCATAAGCTTGGGGAAATGGTATTTAAGAAGGGAGTAAGTAATATATATCCAAAATTAAGGTGTTAAATAAAATGAGGATGAAATTGATTGTTCATTTTAAAGTCATTTAGGTCACTGAAAATTTAGTGAAAGAAATTTCTCTGAAATGGAGGTCTGGGATGGAGGTGGTTGGCTAAAGCCAGACTCAAGTGAGATGAGTTGACAATGGAAGAGTTAGAACTAAAATTATGCATCTGAAGAAAAGTTGATGGAAGTGGAGAGCAATTTTATTTGTGGTGACAATGTTATTGACACAATTTGTGTGAGCCCTTTACCTTTTTCCTTCAGTAGAAAAAGTCTGAACTTTTTGTTTAATCTCCATAAGGTATAAGCAAATTCAGACTTTGCTGTATATTTTCATCGCGGTTCTTTTATTTGGTTGTATTCAATGTTCTTTGTTTCCCAACATCTGTTTCCTCTTCTTTATTCTTTAATAACAGGCTGAAAGTAATGGAAATCATCCAGGAACTGACACTGAATTGAAATCAACCTGTAATTCAGACTCAAAAATATGATCTAACTGTGTCCCTTTGAAGAAGTTACTTACCTATAAAATAAGCAAATTTTATAAACTCTCTAAATGTCCTCCAATTCCCTGAATTCCTTGTGAATATTTTAAGCCTACAGTTTTCTTACAGCCACAGTGAGCAATTGTATTTTTGCTTGTGAAATATGGGCATAGACATATAGTTAAACAACCCACCAGGGAAATTTTAATTTAATTATTAGAAATCTACTTATTTATTATTTGTCTTCTACAAAAAGATGATTAACAAATGTTATATTTTTTACACAGTTATATTAAAATAATGGATTAATACAAATAGAACTAGACAAGGGCATATTGCCTTCTTAAATAAGCATTGTATAGTTCATAGAATATTTCAATATGTAGAAGTCTCCCACTTTCTGTACCAACAATACTATAAAAACTACCATTTCAGTTCCACATACAAGAAAAAAACAAAGTTATCCTCATGTTCAACTAAAGAATTTATTCCTACTTAGGAGTTTCACAATATGAATGAATTTCCCTTTTTATGAACAAAGAGAGGGTTTTGTGAAATTATGCACACACACACACACACACACACACACACACACACACCTTTTTTTTATTTTGGCAAGCTGCAATTTAAATTATCTATAAATGTTTCAAAACTAAGCTTGTCAGTATGAGAAGAGGAAGACAATATATCACTCACTCTTCCTGATGTCTTCAGTGTTTTCCAAATGATAATTTTGGCACTTCTGCTTTGCTATAGCAAAGAAACAAAATAAAAAACATGTCAGGCAAGGTACTGTTCTATGATAGCATATGTAACCTCTGAGTGACCAACATAAGGCAGAAACATATTCACATGAGAATTCTGATACCTAACATAGTTTCTCCCCTAGACTCAATGATACTAAAGAAGAATCTCCTTGGGCACTACATAATAGAGCAATTTTCTCCACATTGGTTTTCCTTGAATAGTTTTTTTTTTTTTTTTTAGGTACTAGGAATTGAACTCAGGGGTGGTCTACCTCTGAGCTATATCCCCAGCCCTATTTTTTATTCTTTATTTTGAAACCGGGTCTCACTAAGTTGTGGAGTGCCTCATGGTAGCTGAGGCTGGCCTCGAACCCAGATCCTCCGGTCTAGGTCTCAGCCTCCCGAATGCTGGGATTACAAGAATGCGCCACCACTCCCGGCTTTCCTTGAATAGTTTAGAAGATTATCTGATAAAAGGACAGTGCTGGTCAGGACCAGGACCACCTTAAATCACCTTGTGATTACAAGAAGTCATCCTCACATACCTCCTGCCTATCTTTATAAAGGGAGAGTCCTGTACTCTCTGTACTCCCAAAGTGTCAATCTCTCCCTCTTGAGATGGCCCACATTCCCCCTTGAATGTGTATTTCCTGCTTTCCTAAATAAACCGCTGTCTATGTCTCTGAAAAACAAAACAAAAAAGACTTGAAATGAATGTGATCTTCTATTCTGAGATAGAGGAGAGAGAGAGAGAGACAGAGAGAGAGAGAGAGAGAGAGAGAGAGAGAGAGAGAGAGAGAGAGAGAGAGAAGAGAGGGAAAGCAAAAATAATTATTATGAACAAACTTTGGTATACTCCATTATTAAAAGTTCTGAATGAAGGAGACTAATCAAGAGGAAGCCAGAAATATTGGAGAAAAGTCATGAGCTTCTCTGTATTATGTAAACTAATCCTAACTCTGTTGATTTTCTCTTACATATTGGGAGGACAAAATTCAAGTATAAAGATATAGTACTGGTTCTATAGAAATGTTGATTTTTTTTTTACTATTACTACAAAATCCTATGTTGAAAACTAGTCACCAAAATGATTATGATGTTTTTAGAAGGTGGAAGTGGGGGATGAGTTTATTTTGAGTGTGGTATCCTCATTAATGACATTAGTTTCCACTGAAAGAAGACCAGAAAGTCTCCCTTCCACAAAGTGAGAACATAGCTAGAAGGCATACTCTGTGAACCAGGTGTTATGATCTAGAATGTCCCCCAACTGCTCTTGTATTGAAGACTTTGTCCCTAATGCAGCAATGCTCAGAAGTGGAACTTTTAGAAGTGATTAGATCATGAGGCCTCTGATTTCATCAGTGGATTAATGGTTCGTATTGAATGGACTATTGGAATGCTATAGAAAATATAGAAGGTGAAAGCTAGGTAGAGGAAGTAGATCACAGAAATGGGCCCAGGAAAGGTATATTTTGTCTCTGACTCTTTATACCTCTTTGCTTCTTGGCTGACTTGAGGTGAGAATCTTTGCTTTGCCACACCCTCCTCACAATGATGTTCCGCCTTACCACAGTGATTAGACCAAACAACTATTGACTGAACCTCTGAAACCATGACCCCAAATAAACCTTTTCTCCTTTAAGCTATTTGTCTCAGGTATTTTGCCACAGTGACTGAAAACTAACACACCAGGGCTCTCATAAGACACTAAATCTTTAGGTGCCTTAATCTTTAACTTCTCAACCCCTAGAACTGTGAGAGAGAAATTTTCATTGCTTATAAGCTACACAATTTATGATATTTTATTGTAGCAGACTCAAAATATTGTGTATGTGTGTATGTATATCTATCTATCTATCTATCTATCTATCTATCTATCTATCTATCTATCATCTATCTACCTAATCTCTCTCTCTCATCTATTTATCTAGAGGTATGTATATATGTACATATGTATGCACAACTTTTATCCTGGAAAGCCATTCATACTAAAAGCACTGGAGAAAATTGGAATAGAAGGATCATACCTCAACATCATAAAGGCAATATACAATAGACCCACAGCCAACATCATGGTAAATGGGGAAAAACTGCAAGAGTTCCCACTAAAAACAGAAACAAGACAAGGATGTCTATTATCACCACTTCTGTTCAGTATAGTAAATGACATTCTTTTTGAGTGTTTCATCTGCCTTTCTTCATATATTATTGTACACATTATTCAAATTTCTACAAGAGAGAATATAAGAACCATGTTGACCTCATGGGCTCTGCAAGAGACAAGAAGACTGTGACACATCACACATCAAAATTTATGGACACAGGGATGTGAGAATTTCTCTACAAAGCCAAAGAGAGATATTGCACCTTTAAAGAAAATGTGCAAGAGGGAATGTTTAGAAAGCAGATGTCTAGCGTATTCATCCCCTATTTGTTTAAAATACACTCACACACAAATATTTATTTACACAGGTAGAAATTTTACATATGCCCATTGTTCCCACCTTATATAGTTGCTTTTGTGGGTATACACATGAGCATGAATGTCTCTCTCTTTCACACACACACACACACACACACACACACACACACACACACATCACTGATTGCCTTATTTCTTCATGATGATAACCTGAATCCAATGGCAAGTCCTTGGCCTTTGGTGATGTCATCCTTTCTTATAGAATCATAATATGACATGATATTCTATAAACTTTGAACAAAATGGCAAATGTAGCTACCTAAAATGCACTTTATATACATTAGTATAAGAAATATCAATGGAAGGGAATCTTAAGAAATATAATTAAACATATACTTAGATTATGAAGTTAAGTTTTTTTTTCTTCAATTAGTCGCAAAGCTATACTTTTTTTTTCTTTGTTCGCTTATTTGTTTTATGTAGTATGGATTGTGAATTGATACATCTACTGAACCATAATCTATTGTGAGACTCCTTTAGAGTCTTGGAAAAAAAATCAATGGACCAACCAACCAACAAAGGTTCCACCTAATAATACCACAGGCTAACAACCAAGCCTTTAATCCGTGGGGCTTTGGAGGATACTTCCAAACCATAGCATTCTGCCTGATGCCCCAAGTACTCGTGTGCATTTCAAAATGCAAAGTCCATTTTGTCTATCTCCAAAAATCCTATACATCAGTACTATTCCAGAATTGCTTCATAGTCCAAGTCCAAGTCTCCTTTGACACTCAAGGTAAAATCAGCTACAAATCTCTCAGGGGGAAAAAAGATTAAAAACTTCTGAGATACAATTTCTTTTTTTTTTCTTTATAACAATTTTATTCATAATTGCCCCAAATTGGAGGCAAGCAAGATGGTTATCAACAGGTGGATGGGATAATAAATTATGGTACTACATTCTTCCAATGGAATATTATTCCATGATAATAAGTAATGGAGTATCTAGGCATGAAGAGACATAGAGGAGCCTTAAGTGAATATTTTAAGTGAAAGAAGCCAAAAAGAAAAGAATATACACTATTTGATTCCAACTATAAGACTTTTAAAAATTTATACTTTTATTATGCATCACAGTGAAGTCCAATGTAATACAAATGCACAAGCACACAGATCTTGGTGTATTTCCTTCTCCATCCTGCCCTGCTATCTCCTCCTCTCTCCCCACACATGCTAGTGAAGTTGATAATAATACCTTCATATATTGCCATGGTATTATTTGAATGGTGTGCCTACCAACCACATGACATTTTGAAAGAGGCAAGACTATGGAGACAATGAAAAGATCAGTGGTTGACAGGAGTTGGGAGAAGTAGACTTGCAGTAATGTTTTAGAGTAGTGAAACTATTCTGTGTGAGGTAATGTCAGATGTATAGCTATAGATTTGTCAAATCCCTATAGAATATGTGATACAAAGAGTGAACCATAATGTAAGATTTAGATTTTATTAAAAATAGGCTATTGATAACAGCTCATCAGTTGTAACAAGAGTAACACAGTGATAAAGTGTACAACAGGGTGTTATTAATTAGAGGAA
>PVLC010001023.1:0-20664 GCA_004027655.1 Graphiurus murinus
AAGAAAAGAGAAACAAGGAAACTACAGCCTCACTGGAATTTCTAGGGCTCACTGGAATGCTAGAGACCTTGGTCCAATGTGCCTGAACAGACACTTTTCACAACCAGCACTCAGCTGTGCAGTAACAGCAAAGAAAACAGTAAATGACCTGACCATGCAGGCTTGGGGTGTGGACAGTCAAGTCAAGCCACTGCATCTGCACTGGTGCATTCTAGCAGCAGAAAAATGAGAGGCAACAAAACGTGCTCTCTTAGTAAGATAATCCTTAAGGTAGAGAGTCATGGAGTAGGATGATGATGGAGAAGGAGGTGGGCACGAGAAGTTAACAGAGGGGAGGACGAGAGCTACAGCACTAAAAATACATCAGGAAACATAGTTTGCAGAAGATAACTAGTCATCAACATATATGATATTATATATTATATATGATGTTAACTTGAAAATATATGGAAAATCTATTCATCATTGAAATATATAATATCTGTTAACTTCAAAAATGCAAAATATATACAAATGTATATTTGCATATACTATATATACAAACGTATATACAGTACAGGGGAAATGTTCTCACTGATTACCTGTAAAGAATATATTGTTTTTATTTTCTCCCTTTAAGTTTTGCTTTCATATTTTTATACTTTTATCAGTACATTATAATTATACATCCTAGTGAGTTTCAAAGTGATACAAATGTGCTGGCACACAGCACTTGGTGTATTCTTCTCCGTATCCCAGTCCACTGCCCCCACCTCCCTCCCTACACATGGTAGTGAAATCGATAGTGATATCTTCATATATGGACATAACATTATTTGAACTGTTTCCTTCCTTAATCCTCCATTGTCCTTCACTACCTCCCTCCCTCTATTCTCTTCCACTATTCCACTGGTCTATCTCTTCATTTGTGTGAAGTCTCTTTTGTTTCCTATTTTCTCTTTAGCTTTCATGTATGAAAGAAAACATGAGACTGGCTCATTTCACTTAGCATAATATTCTCTAGTTCCATTCTTTGTCCTGCAAATGACATAATTCTGTTCTTTATGACTAATTAAAATTCCATTCTATGTATATATCACATTCATCTGTTGATGGACTTCTAGGTTGGTTCCACAATTTGGCTGTTGTGAATTGTGCTGCAGTAAACATGGGTATGAATGTAGCACTATAGTATTCTGACTACATTTCTTTTGAAAAGATATCAAGGAGTGCTGTAGCTGAATCATATGGTGGTTCCATTCTTAGTCCTTAAAGGAACCTGTATTACTTTTATAATTAATGAAAATAGAATAAAAGGAAAGAAAACTCCTCCTGTTTTGTCCTCTTTTATTTTTTGGCAGTATTAGGGATTGAACACTAGAGCACTCTACCACTGAGATATACCACTAGCCCTTTATATTTATTACTCTGAGACAGGGTCTCAGTAAGTTGCAGAGGCTAGCCTTGAATGTGTGATCCTTCTGCCTCAGCCTTGAACTGGGATTATAGGCATGCACCACCACACCCGGCCTCTTTTGTCCTATTTTTTAACACTTTTTTACTATTGCATAAAGAACACAAATATAGGGGTTAAGGGTGTATAGCTCAATGTAGAGCACTTGCATAGCATGTGTAAGACCCTGGGTTGAATCCTCAGCGCTGAAAAAAAAAAAAAAAAACTACTAAAAGAAATAGTACAAAATATTCTTGTTGATACTTACTTGTTTGTTTCCTTAAATTAGATGTCTTATCTGGAAATAAAGGACCAAGCCAAGAAGGTTCGATTTTTCCTATACAGAATCCTCCAAGGCAAATGCTATTATTGGCAAGATCTAGGGCAAGCCTCCTTAAGAGCAGGCTGATGATTTGGCTGTCGCCTTTTCGGATACTTATTGTCAGCGCCTTCCGCACATCTTGCTCGCGGGATCCACTATTCAGCAACAGCTCCACCAACTTAGGACTGCTCTCTTTCTCACATACCTATTAAGAAAGGGGGGGAGGGGATCATATGAAAACCTGCATTTCTTCCCTTTTTTGGAGACAGGTAAATCAAATTTTGGTGTGATTTTTCTCTGCATCTCAATTTCAGGTTGAAAAAAAATAAAATAAAGCAAAACTTATTCTTGGAATAGATTGGGAAAATAAGACTAGAATAGCAAGTCAATTATGTGCCTTATGTGTCACATGAGTGGGTGGGGGGAGACTTCATTCTGGTTACTTCTCCTACGTGATTTGGTGAGTCGTTTCAAGTCTCTACCCATGTATTTTTGTGCCTTTTTTTTTTTTTTCCTTCTTCTTCTTCTTTTGGCGATTCTGGGGATTGAACCCAGGGGCACTTTACCATTGAGCTACATACATACCAAGCCCCTTTTATTTTTATTCTAAATTGCTGAGGCTGGCCTGAAATTTGCAATCTTCCTTCCTCAGCAACCCAAGTAGTTCATCCCATTATTAACCCTCCATATTTTTATCTACCAACCATGTGTATTACATTAGTAATTTCTCAGAAAGTCTAGTATAATTAACTCCATCTTTTCTCTGAATAGTCCTTAATTTTTTGACCTATCAGTAAATGAATAAATGCTTACAATTACCTTATTCCATATTGGCACAAATTAAAGAACATTAAATAAATCTGTCCACAATATTTAACGAATATTCATTATTTTCTAGACATGAATAGCCTCTGACAACTAGGATAATTTTTTTAAATGTGATACATAATCCATGGATGTAAAGTTTTGTTTGTTTTGTAGTGCTAAGGATGGAACCCAGGGTCTCATGCATGCTAGGCAAACACTCTACCACTGAGCTACAGCCCCAGAGATCTGATTTTGTTTTAAGAAGGGAAGATAAGCTGGACGTGGTGGTATACACTGTAAACCCAGTACTTGGGAGACTAAGACAGGAAGATCAAAGGTTTGAGGACAGTCTCTGCAATGTGGTGAGACCCTCAACAACCTAGTGAGACCCTGTCTCAAAACAAAATATAAAAAGAGCTGGGAGTCTAGCTTAGTATCAAAACGAAGAAGAAGAAGAAGAAGAAGAGGAGGAGGAGGAGGAGGAGGAGGAGGAGGAGGAGGAGGAGGAGGAGAAAAATAAGTGCATGAAGTCCAAAAGAATAAATTAAAGTCTTTAATACAGAAAGATTTAGATAAACTGAGAGAGGAGTAGAAAGCATTTCCTATGGGGAATGAAGCGCAATTGCAGGGTTATTTTTGTTGTTTCCATAATAAGAACTTGGGAAGGAAAGTGTCTTTTTAGTTTTCGGGCATCTCCAGGTAACATTAACGCAATGATCTGCACACAAAAGATGCTCATCAAAAGCATATTAAATTACTGAAAGAAATAACTGAATTAACTTTAATAACAGAGAAGTAATGATTTACAATGTTGCCTGCTTAAAATAAATTAGAGTAAATTTTAAAAATTTGATTATTTGGTATTAGTGTTTAAACATAATGGTGCATGAAAATGAGTTACAAGTTCTGTTTTTTATGTTGATTACTAATTAGTACTAACTTAATCTTACAATTGACAAATTGGTTTGAATCCATAGGCAAGTACAAAATTAAATATGGCTTAAAAATAACTTATTGGAAAACATAGCAGCTTGCTGATTACTTAATAAAGTATATTAAATCACTACATAATTGCTTGTTAGAAATATTATTAAATTTCTAGAATACACAGAGCGTTATATGACTGGTATTATAAACTCTAAAATTTATACAATTAAGAAAAATCTGAAATAAGATAATACATTTTAGTAAGTATTTATTAACTATATATGTATATATGTAAAGCAATGAGTTAGATGTCCTAGATGATACAAAGATGAACATTATGCATTTCCACTTTCATATAACTCACAAAATACACAGGGGTTGCACAAAATATTATGGACTTTCAGAAGAAGACTTACATGAAGACTTACGTGGATTTACAGAATCTTAATTTTGTGTGTGTTTTGGAGGTATGGGGAAGGCTTTATATAGGAAAGAGAATTTGTACTAGAATTTGAAGGAAAAGAAAAATCAGATATATGTTTGCATGGTTCAGGAAGGAAGAGAGAAAAGGAAAGAAAATGTACAATGCAACACAACTTCAGGGGTGGCCGGTAGCAAGGGATGTCTATTTGAATGATACTCCAAAGATGTGGGGTTCACAGGCTGCAAGGCTACATGTAGTGGCCCTCAATTAATACAATAAAATTGTATTAAATAGCCAGCACAGTGGCGCACTCCTGTAATCCCAGGATTTGGGAGACTGAGACCTGGGGAACAAAGATTCAAAGTCAGCCTCAGCAACTTAGTGAGGCTGTCAACAACTTAGCAAGACCTTGTTTCCAAATAAAAAATAAAATAGGGCTGGGGGTGTAGCTCAAAGATAGAATTCCCCTGAGTTCAATCCCTAGAAACACAAATAATAATAATAATAATAATAATAATAATAATAAGTAATAATAATTGTATTAAATGCAAGAGTTGTATTAAATACAATAGAATTACATTAAAATTGAAATGTATGGTGTGTGAAAGATGGCTGGAGAGCAAGTTGTATAGATATGCATAGTAAGAGATACACTGAAGTTATTTATTCATGTAACAAGATAGAAAATTAAGTGAAATGAAGAAGCAACTAAACACTAATAGGACTCCATTGCCTTTGAAGTTCTGTGAATCTAAACTCCTACTAAAAATCACAAGCATTTGAACAATGAACTAGTAAATTCTACAGTGAAGAACAACAGAATAACAATGCACTGAAGAGACATTTCTAAAAGGAATGCATAAAAATGGCCAATGCGTACCTAAAAAGATGCTCAACATCGTTAGTCATCAGGGAAAATGCAAATTCAAACCACAATAAGATAATACCTCACTCCAGTAATAATGGTTATTATCAAAAAGACAAGAGATGGCAAGTAGCTGGAGAGGATGTGGAGGTAAGGAACACTTGCACACTGTTAGTAAATTAGTAAATGGCTGTACTGTACAGCCATTATGGAAAATAGCATGTAGGTTAATTAAAAAGCTAAAAATAGAACTATTGAATAATCCGGTAATCCCTCTACTGAGTATATAACGAAAGGAAATGAAATCGGTATACTGAAAAGACATCTGTGTTCCCAGGTTTACTACAGCACTACTCAGCAGAGCCTAGATTTGGAATCAATCTAGGTGCCTATCAATAGATAAATGGGTAAAGAAAACAAGGCAGTATCATCCTACAAATGACATAAATTTGTGCTTCTTTATGACTGAGTAAAATTCCTCCATTGTATATATATGCCACATTTTCTTTATCCATTCATTACAACAACACCTGGGTTGGTTCCATAATTTGGCAGTTGTGAATTGTGCTGCTATAAACATGGGTATTCATGTATCACTGTAGTATTCTAATTCTAATTCTTTCAGAAGAATACTGAGGAGTGGTATCGCTGGGTCATATGGTGGTTCCATTCCTGTTCTTTCTAGGAACCTCCATTTTGATCTCCTTTGGGGTTGTATTAATTTACAATCCCACCAACCGTGTATAAGAGTTCCCATTTCCCCACATTCTTGCCAGCCTTCATGGTATTTTTGATAATTGCCATTCTAACTGGAGTTAAATAGAATCTCAATGCAGTTCTGATTTTCATTTCCCTGATTGCTAATGATGTTAAACACTTTTTCATACATTTCTTAGTGTTCTATAGCTCTTCTTTTGAGAAATATCTATTCAGTTCAATTGCCTATTTATTTTTAGTACTAGGGAATGGAACCAGGGGCATTCTAACTCTGAGCTACACCCCATAGGCCTATTTTCTATTTTTTATTTTGAAACAGGGTCTCACTAAGTTGTTAAGAGTCTCGCTAAATTGCTGAGGCTGGCTTCAAAACCAAGATCCTCCTGTCTCAACCTCCAAAGTACTAAGATTACAGATGTACAACACTGTGCCCAACTTGATTGGGTTATATCTTAATAAATCTGTTTGTTTTGTTTTTAAGAAGAAGGGACTTATAGCTGGGCGTGGTGGCACACACTTGTAATCCCAGCATTTGGGAGGCTGAGACCGGAGGATCCGGGTTCACCACCAGCTTCAGCTACCTAGTGAGGCACTCCGCAACTTAGTGAGACCCTGTTTCAAAGTAAAGAATAAAAAATAGGGCTGGGGGTGTAGCTCAGAGGTAGAATGCCCCTGAGTTCAATCCCCAGTACCACAAAAATAAAAAAAAGAAGGGACTTATAAGAAAGAGTTATACTATAGCAGAATGAAATAAAAGAGGAAAGACAAAAGTGAGGCCTTGAATATATACCTGACAAATTAAGGAAGTTGCCTCCTTTGCTTGATTGGCATCAGCTCCCAACAGAAGCAAGCATTCCACCATTATGCTGTTGTTCCGATCACATGCTCTCTCTAGCAACTCACTTTTTAACTCAGCATCCACAGCTAATTTTGCAAAGCATTTGCAACAGAGGTTTAGAAACTAAAAAAAAAAATGAAAATGAGGGTTAGATCCAGCTAAATTCACAGCATTGAGCCTACAAGTGAAAAACAGGTACCTGCTGATCCTTTTGCTCCATGATGCTGGAAGACATCTGGTGGAATATCACGACATCGAATGAATGATGCAGCAGCAGCTTAGAAAAAGACACTGACAGGTCGAGTATGGCCATGATTGTCTGAAATCCCTGAAAGAAAGGCCAAACATTGTAACTATGTAAGAAATTTATGAGCAAATGGAATAAGTAAATAAGATAAAGCAGAGAGTTTGCATATGATGCTTAATACCTAATGTGTTCACTTAGCTAAATAGATATAATGGTTGGGTTTGTGCTTAAAACAATCCTGTAAATACTCCTTGTTCTCTCAGTACTGAGAATACACCAGAGACACAGAGAATAAACCATCCTCAAGCAAAGCAAGCTGAAGACGTATCCCCCCATAACATTTTGCTGTTAAGGATTCCTGTCTGAAGCTATTCATACATGATGAAAGCCAGATATTAATCAAGATTAAAACAACTTGATCATCAGGGCCACAGACCAAAACAGGCCAATTTCATGATTTTTGCTCTTATTATAAGACTGTAGATTATAGAGCTCAGTATTTCCCTCAACATTCTTGTCCTGTCTTCTGAAATTTTTATCTCAGAGGTAAGTTTATATGCCTAGATTTCATTCACATTGAGTATATTTGAGAGGAGTTTTGAAGACACTCTGAAATGTACATTCTTTCTTTCTTTCTTTTTTTTAATACTAAAGAGTGCACCCAGGATCTTGTATATGCTAGGCAAAGGCTCTACCACTGGGCTGTATCCCAATCCTTTTTAAATTTTATTTATTTATTTATTTTGAAACAGCATCTTGCTATGCTGTTGCCCCATCTGGCCTTGAAAGTATAATCCTTCTGCCTCAGCCTCCTGAGGAGCTGGGATTGCAGGTCTGTGCCACCATACCCACCTTGAATTATACACTCTTGTAGCAAGTACTTTGTAAAGAAAAACATTACATTTTACTCTCTGCACATGTGTTGTATCGGAAAAAGAGGAGATGGGGATTTAGTGTTATTTGGCATAGGTAAATTCACCAAAGACAAGCTCAACTTTTTAATATATTTTTACCTCTACTGTAGCATATTAATGAAATTGTCTGTCAAAATTATTATTTTCAGGGTTAAGATGCTAAGTCTCTACAAATACTAACATTTGTAAGTGGTCTTAATTTATGGAGATCTAAGAGACATTTGATTCAAATGTATAGAAAGCTCATTAAAAACTTTAAACACTTAACTGGCCAAAGAAAATGTGTTAGCAGGTCAGATTGAGTCTTCTGGTTGTGAGTTTCTAACCATTACTAGCTACTATAAGGATCCTAAAATATATGTATAGATGAATTAATCCAGAGTGACTGCGAGCTCCATACCTACACAAAGTCATCTCCATTGCTTTTAATCTATTGTGCTGTGGCTTTAATCACCTTAACACAAGGTACTTTATAAAAAGCAGATTTATAAAATGCACTCTTGTCTATAATATAAGAATACTGTCTAGTTAACACTTTATAATTTTTAAAAACAACTTACATTATCTCATTTACGGGTACTTTCTGTGTACAGTTTAGAGCCTAAGAATTTTTATTCCTGGTTGAATACTGAAGAAAATATGTTTTCAGTGTAGTCTATTAAAGATGCAAACTATTATTACTAAAATACTATGACCAAGGCAGAAACTACTTGTTTTGCTAACATTTCAAAATCCTAAAACAAGCCAGGTGTGTTGGCACACACCTGTAATTTCAGTACTTGGGAGACTGAGACAGAAAGATTGCAGGTTTGAGGTCAGCCTCAGCAACTTAGTGAGTCCCTCATCAACTTAGCAAGACCCTGTTTCAAAATAAAAATAATAAAAAGGACTGAGGGTATAGCTCAGAAGTAGAATGCCCCTGGGTTAAATTCTTAGTACCAAATAAACAAACAAACAAAAAACTGAAACAATGTATCTCTCTCTTTTTTTGTTGTTTTGTTTTGTTTTGTTTTAAGGCCACCTTAGTATAGCAGGGTCTTGCTATACTGTCTAGGCTACCTCTGAACTCCTGAGATCAAGAGAGCCTCCTGTCTCAACCTCCTCGGTAGCTGGGACTACAGGTGTATGCCACCACTCCCAGGTAACAATTTATTTCTTAACTTCCCCTGAACTAAACACAGACCATCTTTGGTTCTTTATAATGATAGCTATTATGTGTCATGCTTTAAATTTTACTTCATAAGAAATATTTTAAAATATTATTTTGCTACAAGAAAAAAAGAGACAAAATTACTAGAGGTAAGCAGCCCACAATAAAACACAGAGAATGAAAATATTTAGGATAACAATAACTTGTATTTATCTAAAATTTAAGCAAACTCTGCCCCTGTCCCCAAACTTCAGTCAATCGGAATTTCTTTAGCACATTTTTATGGGAAAGACAAGTGGCAAACACACGTGCTGATTTTAGAGATTTAATGACACATTGCTGTATCTCTAGAGAATCATTGCCATTTTCTTCACCTTCTGTAATTAAAATATTGCAAAATGATAGATGCTTTTTAATTAACTAGGATACCCCACAAATGCAATTACACAAACTTCTCTGAAAATAAAATTTGTACAAGTCCCCAAATTTACTTCCAGACAGTGCACATACTTGGATCTGTACTTCAGGGACATCTTTAAATCGTTGTAAACTGGACACTAGAATTTTTGACAGCAGATGCCCAGCTCCTATGCTTAAATTTTTCTTCGTAATCAAGCATCCTAGAAGACTTAAGCCCAGACACTGAATTTCTAGAAAAACAAAAGAAAAAAAATAAAATTGTTTTAAACTTGAAAAGCTGTAGGAAAAAAACAAAAACAAAAACAAAAAAACTACAGATCCAACCAATATGTAATGGACTATAAAAATCCATTCTAAATCCTGAATTCAATCTGCACCAACCTTGGTCATCTGGACACATCTGCAGTGTGTGAAGCACTGAGTCAACAGCACCTTCCAGGGATAACATCTCTAGTGCATCAGGAAAATGTGCTACAGAAGAAATCACTTTTAACCCACATTTCTGAATCGCAGGATTTCCGATGAACTAAAATCAAAAGGGTTTTAAGAATATTTGTTGTTAAAAATGAGATCTTAAGAGTTGTCTCAGTTAAAACCAGTTATAGACTGATAAAACACAAATCAAATAATCCAAATGCAGATTAGTATTCTTAATTTTGCCTAATACATTTTCAAGGGCTGCCAGTCTAACATTTGTTGAGTGCTTGTTCTGTGTCAGGCCTTGTGCTAAATGTATGTATTTCTTCTTGTAGTAATCTCATGAAGTCTGTGCTCATATCATCATAAAAACACACACTGGAGAAAGGACTACCTCTTCAACAAAGGGTGCCGGGAAAACTGAGTATATGCAGTAGATCTCAACTTTGTCCAATCTCTCACCCTGTACAGAAACAAACTCAAAATGGATTATACTCACTATAGAATCAGTACACTGAAAGTTAGTAGGGTTTTGTCACATAGACTCCAAATTGCAAAAATAAAAACAAAGAATGTTTGATCCCAGAGCCTAGGTACTGAACCAGTAAAAAGCAATGCTGTCTATCAACCATAGAAAATACTAGTTGAACATTTACTCTGCTTAGTTTCATTTGTTCCCTTCAAGAGCCCTATGCAATAGTCTTGCCAAACTTTAAAGATGTAGAAACAAGTGCTCAAGTCACAAGCTAATAAGTATCAGACCCAGGCCTTGAAATAAATGTGTCTACCTTAATGGGAGGCAGAGACAGGAGGATCACAAGTTAAAGGCTAGTACATGGTAACTTAGTAAAACCCTGTTTCAAAAGATAAAGTAAAAAAAAAAAAAAAAAAAAAAAAAAAAAAAAAAAAAAGATAAAGTAAAAAGGGCTGGGAGTATAGTGCAGATGCAGAATGCCCCTGGATTCAATTCCCAGAACCACAGGGGGAAAAAAAGTGGAGAAAGGATGTCTTAATTGTGACATCTTAAAAGCCCAGCATGTCTTTTGTAACATCTTCTAACTTCTTTAGTACAAATTTCCTCCAAATGACCTGACATTATTTATAGTTATCCTAATAGAAGCCACTTTTCTCCAGGTTTTCCTACTCAAAGAGAAGAAGCAGCTAACACACTGGTTGACAACCACAGTCATGTCTCCCCTCTGTAGCCAACTGTAACATGTATCTAATCCTTACACTGGTCATCTCTACTTTTGCCACATAAAAACACTCTCCAAACTTCTACTAGAATGTTAGTGCCCACTTTATGTGTTTCATTTAAAAAATTACCATGATATCCTTGCTACAATTTTAGCTTTCAGTGTAGATGAAGTTCTACAAACACCAAATACTCAGTGTCTCCATCTCCAAGACCTGATTTCCTCCACCACAGGCAAGGGTAGAGCCGAAATAGCCACAAGTCAGAGATGGAGCTGATGCAGCTACTTTGATCAATACCTTCTGCCTCCATCCTTTCTCACTCTGTACTCTCAATGGACATGTGTCCATCCCTTCCCAGTCTCATCCCTTGGTGTCTCTCCATCATATTTCTTCAGCATCTTTACAGAGGGTGGGAAAATGCATCAGTCTCCTATCCTGTGTCTCTGTTCTCCACCCTAACTGTTCCACCTGGACATCATTTCCTCTATCATTTTAACAGGACACTCTTACTCTTATCTCCCTTGGTGCTTATATTTTTCCTGTCCTATTTCCATTTTCCACTGAATAGTAAAAGTGTGTCAGCCTTGGAGCCAGTTAGATTTGGGCTTAAATTCTGTGAATCTAAGGACCATTGGAAGGAAGGAAGGAAGGAAGGAAGGAAGGAAGGAAGGAAGGAAGGAAGGAAGGAAGGAAGGAAGGAAGGAAGGAAGGAAGGAAGGAAGGGGAAGGGAAGGAAGGAAGGGAAGAAGGAAGGAAGGAAGGAAGGAAGGAAGGAAGGAAGGAAGGAAGGAAGGAAGGAAGGAAGGAGAAAGGAAGGGAAGGGAAGGGAGGAGCAAGAGGTGCACACCTGTAACCCCAGCTACTTGGGAGGCTAAGACAGGAATGTCACAAGTTTGAAGCCAGTCACTGGCAAATCAGTGAGACAATGCCTCAAAAAAAGGGAGGTAGATGGGATGTAGCTGATATAGCTCACTGGTAGAGCATCCCTGCGTTCAATCCCAGTAGGAGGGAGAGAGGAAAGGAAGGGAAGGAAATTTACTCGGAAGTGTCAAAGAGTCATTCAAGAAATATAAAGAAATTCAAAGTCATATAATGTGAGGTTGGAGGAATGTTCTTGTGTCTGTCTCAACATCCTGGTCTCTAAAACAATCCTAATAATACAGGGTTGTTTTGAAGACAAAATGAAAAGACTATTCACACAATCCACACTGAGTGATGACCACAGGTCAGGCCTTGTGCAAAACATTTTCTTTGGAAATGAAATACCCAGGAGTTACTAGGAGAAAGAGTTCCTCTTGATTAGTCTACCACTCTTCCTTCATTTCTAAACTTATTAATAGAATGGACTACACCCACTGCCTCCACATTCTTCGTACCCCCTAATTTCATATAATCAGACTTCTGTCCTAACTACCCTGAATTAAAACCATTCAAGAAAAAAGCCCATTAACAACTTAATTGCTGCTTTCTCATCCCTTGATTTCCAATGACACAGTATTCTCCCATAATTATTCTCAGACTTTAAAACCATTCATTTGCCCATCTCCTTTACAATCTCTTTTTTCCAACTCCAAAACTTTGTGCAGTTCTGGTCTTAAAACTCTTCTATTCACAAGTGGGATTTCATACATGAATCCAACTTCATCCCAACACCATAATAGCAACAACCACAGTAAGGATGCCCAAAACTGAAGAACATTTGCTATATGCCAGGAACTTTTTGAAGGACTTCATATACACTATTTTTCTTGATTCTCTCAAAAATCCTGTGGTGTAGATACACTATAATTACCTTTACATATTGATGAAAAAAATTGAGAAACATGGAAACATGGATAATCCAAAGTACAAGTATAAACTCAATCTTAAGTCCTGATCCCACACTTCTCTTTGCTTAATACCAGCACCTTAAAAACACATGTTCAAAGTCAAAAGTTTACTATCTTCTCAAAAAAAAAAAAGTGTCATATTGTCATTCTGAACTTCCTTTTTGATTAATAGTACAACCATTCCTGCTTGACAAGCAAGGCAGGCTTCCATGGGCATGCACCTATGTGGTCACCAATGGCTCCAGACTGAGGGCTCCACCTTTGGTTTAATGATCAGCTGTCACTATCTTTAAATTTTCAAATAAGGGGCCCTATATTTTCATTTTGTACAGAGTCCTACAAATTATGTAGGGAATTCTGATTCTAAGCTCAAAATGCATCCTAAGCTTACTTTTTGTGTTATCTCAAACTGGTTTTTATAAAGCACCTATGTTTGTCTTCAATGTCTTCACTTCTAACCAATTTCTTTTCAATTATTGGTGTTTGTAGTAGTGAGCTCTCTTAGTTTCTAATATCAGATCTAGTTGGACAGTTAATGACTTAAAACAGCAAATCTGTGGCTTATCTATGCAAAAAAGAATTCAGAGTGTCATATGATCACATATGACAGTACTTAAACTGTGGTAACTAAAAATAAGGATATTTGATCTTTGGCAGCTTAATGAATTTTTTTTAAAAATTAACATATATGTACATATACATCATATGTATATATATATATATATATATATATATATATATATATATATGTGCAGGCCTATAATGAACTTTTCTTCACTTATAGAATGTTCCATCTTGAAATCACTGTTGTAAATCTACTGTTTAGATAGGGATTAAAGTTAACTTACTAGTATCTACTTAGCAAGTGTTTGTCAAGTGAAACTTTTGGAGGCGCCTAAAGACATTAATTGGAAAAATCCTTCACCAATGTCACACAACTTTCAAGCTTTTTCAGAGAATCCATAAATAACAGCAATGATTTGACTAATGAGTCAGCCAACCAGTTCAAGGAGAAAATGCCCAGAATGGCCTTTCTGTTCACTGTCAACTAAGCAGATTAGCCAAGGAAAGGACAATTAATTACCCCTGATCAACTGTGTTTTCTCCTTTCTCCTTTTATTCCTGTACATCCCATCTTTGCTCTTGATAGAATAAAATATAGACATTAGTGCCTCATATATACGAGCAGATAACATGCTTATAAATTATGTGGCCCCTGTAGTATTTTCTGAAATACTAAAAGATTAAGGTAAAAGAAATCCAACATCCTATGACTGACTAGTGTTTGCAAAGAAGAGTGCTAAAATAATGAAACAGAAAAAATATACATAAATAAAGATGCAATTCAAGAAAATGTCCCAGGAAAGAAAAAAATGAATGTATAGCTAGAATGAAGACACCATGTCCAAAGACTAACATTGAGATATATCTTAATAAAGTGGCTGGAATTCAAGATAAAAATTCCTTTGAGTAGCCAGGCAAAATTATCAATTTTCATAATTAGCATTTAAAAGTATGAAAAGAATATCCAGGTAAAGTGGCATATGCTTGTAACCTAGCATGTGAGAGGTCGAGACAAGGGGATCGTTAGGTTTGAGGCTAGCCTAGGCAACTTAACAAGACCTCCAGCAACTTAGCAAGACCCTGTTCCAAAATAAGAAATAAAAAAGGTCAGGATGTAGTTCAGAGGCAGAACCCTGGGTTTAATCCCCAGAACCAAAAAAATAAAAATATATATATTTCTTAAAGTAAGAAGAAAATGAAGCCTGTCTTATACCTTCAACTAAAACATTCAATACTAGAACACAATGAAATGTTTACAAAGACTTCAAGGAAATAAAATATAACCTCAGTATTTTATAACCACCCAAACTACTTTCTTAAGAGCTTGAGTATAAAGCAATAACAGTAAGGAAAAACATTCTAAACATTAAAATATTCAGGAAGTACAACTTATTATAAACAACTTATTAAGTGTAACTTAAGAAAAGCTTATAACAAAAGGACTTGAGGTAAACCTTGAGTCCACCTAACTGAAGGAGTAAGAAAAAAGCAAACTTAGGAAGTACAGATAGAAAGCTGAATGTAAATATTGTATAGTCTGTCAGTGCAGAATTAATTTATTTCAAAGAAGTCAGTGGAAAAACAAGTAGAAATAAGTCAAAGTGTGAATACTCTTACTTTTCTCAGCTTTGAGAGCCATAGGTCAAAAGTCAGCTTTAAATCTAGCATTTTCTGAGTCTCTACTACGCTCTGGCATTGTGCTGATTCTTTTACATGCAGCTAAAGAGTCATTTATTACTTCTTTTATATATAATGAAACCAAGACATAATGAATTAAGACATATTACAGACTATGTCCAGGGTCATGGTCTTTAATAGGTAGAAAACCCAAATCCAAATCCAGATATCCTGATTCCAGAATCCACACACTTAACTACTTGTGCTGGGTGTAGGGGCGCATGCTGTAATTCAGTACTGGGATCTTGATGAGGATCCCAGGTTCATGGCCAGCCTCAGCAACTTAGGGAGAAACTCAGAAACTTCATGAGACCCTGTTTCACAGTAAAAAATAAAATAGGGCTGGGGGTGCAGCTTGAAGGTAGAATTCCCCTTTGTTGTTGGAAAGCTAAAGCCAAAAGCAAACATCACATAATCCACAAATTCAAGTGAGACAGAGGAAGGAGAAAACAAGGAAATACAAATATACTAATTTCATTTCTAAGTGTGCGTAGTGTGCCAAAATACATAAAGAAAAATGATCATACTCATGGAAATTTTGAGATTTCTCCATAGCAGCATATTAGAAATCTCACCTCACTGCTCTTTAAACTCAACATAGAATTCGATAATTTGGTGGTAGTATAATTAATATGTTTTCTCTCTATTGATGGCCATTGTTGTTATTAGGACAGTGAAAATTAAGCTGCAATAAAATTCCCAAAATTTCGTAGGATGAAAAATGAACAGGTTCAATTCTTGCTCAGTCCACAGCTCAGGAGGGACGTCTGCTAATTACAGTCGCCCAGGAACCTCTCCTGACAGAGAAAGCACTGTATCAAACACTGCAGGTCGTGGCTCCTGAGAGACATTTTAGAAGATGCCTTACCACCTACTAAGTGTTTGGTCCAAAAATGACAAAGGTAACCTCTATTTGCAACTCCTTGGCCAAAAATAGTCACATGTTCCAACATACTATTCCACAAAATACTATCTTAAAAAATACTAGCCTAGAATTTTCAAAAAGTGGGGGCCTAAAATCATTTGTCCAACAGCACTAAAGATAACCAAGTAAGCATTTGGTTTGTTGCCATATTTTTCTTACCACACATAATACCACAGTGACAATCCATGTCTAAAAATATCTAAGTACATGTTTGAGTACACCCATATTATAAATTCTTGGAGTGGAACTGCTGATCAGAAACCATGTCCATTTTAGTTTTAATAGATATGTGCAGATTTCCTTCCAAAGGTTTTTCTTTTTAAATTTATGTTAATGATGATTATAGTTGAGAACCTTTTCACATGTGCATATGCCAACTTCATTTTATATTCTCATTTCACTCATTTGTAATGTGTTATCGCAAAAAGAATAAGGTAAATATCATTCCTTTGTTTTCCTCAAATCACTGTGAAGTCAGTTGAAAAAATAGCAAACTATTTTTTCTCCAATAGTTGGGAAATATCATGTGCCAACCGCATATTTTCATTTGACTCTATTTCTTGGGTCACCATTACATGGCATTGATCTACAACTTCAAGTAACAGGTGTCACTCTATTTTATGTACTAAAGTTTTATAAAATGGTTATCAGTTGAAGTTAGGGCATACAAATTATCTCTTTTTCAAAATACTACTGGTTATTCATGCAAATTAATTGTTTCATACAAGTTTATACTCGCTTATCTAGTTTAAAAAAGAATTATAGATTTTTAAGAGTTTAAAAATACAAACTAACTTTCATTTTTTTAAAACTATTTCATCAAAAAGAAGGTATGCACATGATGTACTTTCACAAACATATCAAAGTCAATCACTAAACTGAACTTGAGAAGGAGGGAGGGCAAGGAGTGGAGCAGGAATTGGGAAAGGGTTAAATGAGAAATGTGTGCATGTATGCCTTTACCAGCTTGTACCTAACAAAGGTGTATGATTACAATGCACCAATTAAAAAATAAAATAAAATAAAAAGAAGGTATGACCTTTTGTATCAGCTCTTATTCTGTGCCTCTTAGTTGAGTTCATAATCTCTGAAGAGTAGTACTATAAACTTTTTCAACTTTACTCATATGTAATTTATTTTTTCTTCCCCTTTCCCCCCTGGGCATTGAGGATTGAACCCAGGGGCATTCTACTTCCAAGCAATACCACTAGCCCCTTTAATTTTTTGTTTCAAAGCAGGTTCTTGCTAGGATGCTGAGAGCCTCAATACATTGCTGAGGCTGGCCTTAAATCTTCAATCTTCCTATCTCAGTTTCCTAAATACTGAGATTACAGGTGTGTGTTATCACACCAGGCTTGTAATTTCATTTTGTTGATGTCAATGCTATTGCTTTCACAAATGAGCTTTTTCTTTGGCTGCCTATCAGTTACAACTGAAATAAATGTCTTAAATATTTAATCTGGGAATATCTTGCACCAAGGTTTGTGTGAAGCCCACAAACTGTGGATTCGTAACCATTTCTTTTTTTTTTTTTTTTGCGGTACTGGGGATTGAACTCAGGGGCATTCTACCTCCGAGCTACACTCCCAACCCCTTTTTATTCTTTATTTTGAAACAGAGTCTCACTGAGTTGCGGAGTGCCTCACTAGGTAGCTGAGGCTGGCCGATTCGTAACCATTTCATCAGCAGATTGGTTTTACTTTACTGAATTCTCTGACCAAAGAGAACAGGAGTATCACTGGCTGTTGATTCAATTTAATAAATACTTTTCTTGGTCTCCACTTTGTAAATCACAGTTGAGTCTCAAATTTTATCTTATTTAAAATTCTCTCCAAGTTTAGACTTATTGGTGATATTTCATTGTGTCTATAATATTTATACCTAAAACTTTTGATGCATTGTTCAGAATAAGAATAAACCTTATTCAGAATAAGACATACTATCATAGAATTTCAGAGCTACAGAAATCATTTCTTATCATCCCTTAGAGTCATGTTTTCTCCATAATGGTGAAGGGTTGCAGAAATAACACTAGGCATCTTTTTAAATAGAGTATCATCACTTGTTTCCCATGTCCTTAACTCTCAACGCCAAATGATAATCCCTATTGAGTGAGATGCTGTGTGTTATTATTCAATGTTGACAAGGAGGGGTGGGGAAATCATTCTCAACCACTTCTCCTGGGATATGGCAAAAGAAGATAGACCTGCAGCTGAGTGAGCCTCTGCACATCACAGCACTTACTGGTTCTTTTGGCTCTGACTCCTTCTGCTATATCACACTCATATACAATGACTTAGGAAAGGCTGGCTACCAGGAATCAGGGTTATCCATAAGGCTTTTCTGGTACCTCTTACTTTTCACCAATACTTGCCATGAAGAACAGTAACTGCTTCCTCCTTCATGTTCCTAGAATATGTTCACAAAGCTAGTAAAGCTCATCATTGCTACTTTAGAACTACTGGTTTTACATATGTTGTTATTCCCCCTGATTATAAGATCCATGACAGAAAAGCACAAAATACATGATTTTGTCTTCCCAGTGTCTAACCAATTCTTTCCATATACTTATTTTCAATAAATATATCTAGAATTAAATTTATATGCATTATACCATATGTTCCTGCTATATTGAGTAAAGTGATTCACACATCATAGACAATTACATTATAAAGTTCAGTTTAAGTTGAATTTTTAAAGGCAATCTCTCTGGAGGCTATTCTAATTAGCTCATGACATTTATCAAAGTATACCAAACCATAAGGAATCATTTCCATGAATTACTCTTAATACTATATTCCTTTCATAAAAATGTTAAATATAATTATTCTTTAAATTTTTATTCATATCTTTATAAAGAATCAATTCATGTTATATTAAACTTCCAAAACATCTTAATTCCATCAATGCCTTTTACATTGCACAACACAAATGTGATTCTTCTCTTTTTTCATATCTTATTTATTGATGCATTAAAATGTATATCACAAATGTACAGAGATGTGCAAATGCCTTAGAAATGGAAAGAAACAATGCACACCAAGCCATTTCAGAACTTATGTTTGAGGAGAGCAATGAAAATAAGCACAGAAATCAAGGAAGATTTTAATGTTCTACCTGGTATATCTTTGTGGGCTGAAGTTTTTACCATGGGACCATAAAAGAAAGGCAAACAGCCAAGGAGAAAGAAAGAGAGTGAAAACAGCAGCCATGATTCCTGATATCACTCACAACATTTATTTGCACATCTAGCTTTCTGTCTTTCTGATTGAGCAAACTTAAGTGGATTTATGTTAGCAGCTATCAAAAGAAGTGTGTCTAAGGCCATAATCTACCATATACTTAGCTTAACTAGACTTCGCTTGTACATCTCCTTGCCCCCCCACATCACTAGTCATCTTATGTGCTAACCACATGACCTCCTACTGGCACAGTAAACAGAGGGTGGGAAACTCACACTAAAAAAGCTCCCTATTTCCCCAAATTTAATACTCCAGTTAAGAGCATAAGGACAGAAAACCTATATTCAACATACCCTGTTCAAAGCTGCTAGGACCAGCTTGTGAATATCATTCTTGAGACAGTGTTTTTTAATCATGTTTAGTTTTCGTTGTGATTCATTCCTGGATTCTTCCAGCATGCCTAAATGCAAAAATGAATAAGTATGTAAGTAAATACATACATATATACATACATTACATTACGTACATACATACTTTTCTCACAAGCATTTAAACAAGTGGCTCCTTACCAAAGGAATAACACCTAATTTTAAGGAATCTACAAAAATAGTTCATAACTGGATATAAAATAAAAGAAATACAAGTATGTGGATAGTTACTGAATTTTAAAATAACAAGAAGTAATTTGTGGTGGAGGAATTCTCTGTAGTAAATAATTTCTTTTTTGCAGGAGTAGGCTGTGGTTTACCATTTTAGAAGATTTTCATGCAACAATAGGCAATTTGAGAAAGCTCAATGTGATCTGACACAGTATAAAAATGTCAGATATGAAATACAGCTTATAAAAAACAGCTAGAATAAACGTGTAGAAAAGAAGATTTGAATTTCAGTACTATGACAGTAGAGACAGAGCACATCATTTAATTAGGTTTCTAAAGGTTGTGAAATAATATTAAGTTATTTAAAGAACACATATTCCTTATTAAGCTATATTGTAGCTGAACTATACTAAAACTTGAAAAAAAACTGGGAGTCAAAAAAATTTATACAATATATTAGTAAAATTATGATGAAATATCTTTCCCAAATTTAAGACTATAGAAATAATTATTAATAAAGAGTCATAATCTGCCAGGCATGGTGATACACATCTGTAAACCCAGTACTTGGGAGGCTGAGACAAGAGGAACACAGGTCCAAGGCCAGCCTCAGCAACTTAGTGAGACCCTCAACAACTTAGTGAGACCCTGTTTATAAATAAAATAGGACTGGGAATGTAGCTCAAAGATAGAATGCCTCAGGTTCAATCCCCAGTCTCTTTCACACACACAGATACACACACACAAAATCATAATCTTTCACCTTTATAATTTTCATTAACACAAATTACAAATTGGCTGCACATAGCTTTTCCTTTACTTAATAAATATCTGAATGTCAACTATAGGTTAAGGATTTTGCTACATGCTGAGAACATCACAATAATAAAGCAGCTTGGGTTCCTACCTTCCTGGAATTTCCATTAGTCACTCAAAATTAATTCAGTGCCTGACATTCACTAAGCTCTATGATAAGGGGCAAGGCTCTTAAACTTTCTGTATCTTATTTTCAATGATTAAAATAATTTTAACTTCTGAGGCACCACAAACAGGTGTAGCAAAAATTTCTTGCCACATGTAATGTCTCTCATTAAACATCTTCCTTGAACATTCCTATAACTTTCTTCTTTGGTCTTTGCTGTATCACTTGAGGTCCTGATATCTAGAATGGATGTAATTTCCTTTCCAAATAATGGATCTTCAAGTTGTGT
>PVLC010001023.1:20764-54547 GCA_004027655.1 Graphiurus murinus
TGGGGAGCAAAAAGATTTACATAAAAAGCTTAAAGACATGAGGAGCTAAGATGGCTACTTTGAGCGATTAAAATTCAACCAGCGCCTGTTGTCCTGCCCTGAGGATAGTGAACTTGTAACTTCCCTAAATTTAAGTGCTTCAAGGCTTTCGACCCACGCCCTTGTCTTCCCTCATTTAGATAAAATGTAGATAACAAATCTCTCTCCAAAATCTGACTGATATTGTGTCGTCTGGATTATGGGAGGGTATTCAAGGTCAGCCCTCAGTATATATGTCACTAGGTTGCTCAATAAAGTTGAACATTTGTTCCCCTTGCAAGGTGTGTCTGTGTGTGTGCGCGCGTGTGTGGTGCGGCGCCGTGTTCTCCCCCCCCCCCCCTTTTTTTTTCTTCTTTCTTCTTTTCAGCTCCCAGTAGATCGGCAGAAAAAGGAACTGAGGCAGCAGCTGGCCTGCTGCAGTGTGGACTGCGAACTCTCTCTTGAGAGCAGGATCTAGAGCTCATCACCTCTAGATCTCAAGGGTTCCAAGCACAGTGCCGCAGATATAGCAGTTGTTCAGTAGAAACTGTTGCAGAAATAGGTACTTATGCATAAATATGTACTCTGCAGTCAGGCTACATAGCTTGAAACCTGGCTCAATTATATATGATGTGCCCATAAAAATCTCTGTATCTCTATACCTCATAATGCAAGGAAGAGGGAGAAGGAGGAGGGGAAGGAAGAAAAGCAGAAGGAAAAGGAGAAGGAAGGAGGAGGAGGTGGAAAAGAAAGAGAATAATTTGTTTTGTGCGTTACTATGAGAATTGAAATAGTTCATATAATATGGCACTTTAAATAATGCCTGCTACTTTTTTAGTCCTCTATGTTGTTAGGTGTGATTATTGTCATTAGTTTTAAATGAATAGATTTTAATACAGTTTTCATATCCTCTGTATTATCTACTTTCTAGATTAAACAACCTCTGTCCCTCTTACTGCTCTTGGCCTATATTCTTTCTTGATGAATTTTGTATCATTTACTCTAGAATGAAATCAAGAAAGAACAAGTACAATGATATTTTATTAAAATAAATATGTTTTTACTATCATTCTATTAGATCGACCAGCTTGATCTTTTTAATAAGTTGTTCTAAAAAGAAAAAAAGTGAAGGGTACTAGATTGACAGAAACTTAAAGTGACATTACACTAGATGCAATATATTGTCCTGAATTGGAGACTGAATTATGCAAATTTGTAGTAACACACAACCCTGCTACTAAGGAAATCTGAATATAGTTTACATAATAAGTTAGTACATGTGCACCCAGGGGTGTGTGTGTGTGTGTGTGTGTGTGTGTGTGTGTGTGTGTCTATGTGTAACTGAAGATTGAACCCAGGGGTGTTCTATCTCTGAACTGTACCCTAAGCTCTATTTTTAATTTTTATTTTTGAGATAGGGACTCACTAAGTTTCTCAGGCTGACCTTGAACCTGTGTTCTTCCTGTTGAGGACCTCAACTTCACATGTTCAAACCAAAATTATCAATCTCAACACTAAGGAGTATTAATATTTTAGTTCCTAGTTTATATGTAGAATGATAAAGCATAACACAGCATAGTACAGTACAGTATGCCACATTACTCTTGCTATACTATGGTGTGGCATGGCATTATGATATGGTCACATGAAGTAAAGTAGATGACTAAGATGATTAAGCCTTTATTTAATAGAGAAATGTACTTATGTCATGGTGTGTTTATCAAATGTGTCTATTAATATATATTTTTATACATTAAATACAACCATATAGTAACTTTTCAAGAGCACTTATAATAATCTACATGATTATTATTAATGTAGCATCAGGGTCAATTTTTGATCAATAAAGTTAAAAGTATTATATTCAAAAGTTTCTTTTGAACTAAAAGGGTATTATTTCATAAACACACATAAGCTATCAATTATGAATGAGGCACCATAATTCAATTTAAAATATGTAGACTGAAGAGCAGTTTTTGTTCAGATACCAGGAGATTAAAAAAAAAATGACAAAACAAAGTTTTGTCCTTGAAAAGATTTACACTCTTCTAGAGTATATATTTATACTCAGAAACATAAGGTACCCCTGTAACTAGAAAAAGTGGTAGGTTTAGTTTTACAATGAAAAAAAAAAACCTGGACTTTTGAAAATTTACAAAACAAATAAAAATATCAACCTCATATTTAGTAGTCACACAGTATGTCAAGTAGATCTCAATTCCATCTTCTCCTTTTCTACTGTCCCCTTTACCATACCTCTCTTGACTAACAATGACCTCCAACAGTCTCCCTACATCTAGTCTCTCTCCCTGCTAATTATCCTCTCAGAGGTTTTCAGGAAAAAAAAATTACTCATTGCCCTCCTGAAAATTTACCTTTGATAAATGAATAAACAGGAAGATGGAGTAACAAATTCTGCATTCTTTTATATATCTATATTTCATTCTAGCATCCCCTCCCAGGGGGCAGTATTACCCACTTTGGGAACCCTTGGGTACTATGGCTATAAATTGCACATGTGTTGATGAAACTTCATTTTTTGAGCACCTTTAATAAATTTGGGAAAACTTTCATAAAAAGTACAAACAGCTCAGCACTTCACTCCACAGCCTCCATTTCAGGCCTCATCTGTCCTTGCACATTCACGACCAAGCACTGCTCTCCCTGTTCCCTTCACTGGCCCCAGACCATATGCACTTTCTCCTGCTTGAGAAGTCCTCCCATCCTTCCTCCCAGGCCAGCCCTACTCACCTCTCAATCTCAACTGTCACAGTCTCTGACCTACTCCATTAAACAAGTTATTTGCACCTCCATCAATACCCTCAGGGCCTTTGGCACATTTACCTATCATGGTCCCTAATTAACTATTTACACATTCATCTGCTTCTAAGCTTCTATAATACTACAATCATGCTTTCTTTCATTAATTTCTCAAGCCAAAACAGTAAAAATGTTGAGAACATGAGAGGCAATTAATAAACATGTGTTGAAAGAATGCAAGGGCAGGCGTTTTAACTAGGCTTTGGAGGACAAATAAGGTAACAATGGATGTAAGTAGGAGGTAAAGGGGTGAGGGATGTGGATGGTGGAAGCCAGTGAGGTTAGAGAGTTAAAGCTATGTGGTTATATTGGAGAAAAACTTATTTAACCACAAAGTAAAAAAAAAAGGATTTAAATAAAGCAAGAGAGGAGGTATGAAAGCTAGTTAGCTACTATTATAGTTCAGGCAAGGAAACAAAAAAGGCTTCAACTTATACTTGAATGATGGCAGCAGAAATAAAATAGAAATGACAGAGATGAACCTCCACAAGGATAAAAGGCTCCATGTTTTACATTGTAGCTATTTCTTATGTAAGTAAATTATGGAATATTCTTATAAAATTTTCTTACAAATTAAGTGGCTCACATCACCATGCATCGTCTATTTTTACTTTTAGTTTATCAGAAGGATTTATATTAGGTTGATGGAAACAAGTCCTCTAAGTTTTGCCCAGCAGGTTGGTATTTTGTGAAAAGTCAAAACTTCATTTAAGTTGCTATCTCTTCCCAAAGTTTTTAACTTACCTGGCACCATAAAATGTAAAATAGCTCGAAGTGCCTCCAACTGCACTGATAACGATGTCTCATGACTTTTCATAACTGTTATTATTTTGGGGACCACTGCTGCCATTGTATCTATGGAAGTGTTACTGGAGACACAAAATTGACATGTTTATTTAAAGATCTGATTCAACTGTACAAATACCAAATTGAAGCAAATACTGGAAAACAGAATCAATAAATTTTATATGAAAATGCATTTGAATTCAGTGATATGAGCATACATAATTTTAGTTGTTTAAACTTTGAACTAAAGAAGAGTTCACAGTAACATAGGAGTTCTTTTATTTAGTTTCATAAAACTAGAACTTTTCATCTGATCTACATATGGGTCACTGTCAATACCCCTGAAAGGTAGACGTTATTATTCCTATTTTCCAGATAAAAAACTTGGTGGTTAGAGATTCAAGATCAAGGTCCTAAAACTAGAATATGACAGAGCCAAGCCAATACCGAAACTTGTCCAACCTCAGACAAAGTTAATTCAAATGAAGGAATAATAATAAGTAATATATTAGTATGATAAACCAACAAATTAGAATCTACATCCTGCTTTTTCTCTTATATCTTCCACAATTACATAGTAATCTGAAAATATCTGTAAGTTACACTACATAATTATTTTTCAAAACACAGTCAACACAAGTATGAAACACAAAAACAAGCTTTTACCATAGCTCTACAATCTCTGCCATTCTTTTCAAAGTTCAGATAAACTAAGTCTGTAATATCAGTGAAATGCAATTGTGTTTTTCATTCTTAGAGAGATGCTTGAAATAATAATAGTGTATCTGGTTCAATGCTATACATTCCACATAAGTGCATGAATCTTTATTACCTTCCTTCAAAAAGGTGATTCAGCATTTTGCAGCCACTTTCAGCCACTTCTGGAGAATGGATGTGCTTCTGCATTAATTCCAAAACATTCAGGTATATTCCTTTTGACAAAAGGATTTTTCTGAAATTAACTGCAAGATATTTTAATGTTACTTGTAGAAATGAAAGTACACTTTCATAATTTTACTCCTAGATGCATGCAGAATATTAAGATAGTCCAAATTCCTAGGAAAGCATATTTAAGAATCTATATAATAGCTTATTGACAATTTAAAGGTCGCTAATATCTATTTCTTCAAAACATATAGCATTCTCCCTTTTTACATATTTATGAAGTTGATGTTAAAATTTTGATTTAAAAAATTTTTCACAGTGTAGACTGGTTCCAATGTAATCACCATATCCCAAATGTAACCATCATATCCCAGTCCATGTAAAAGGGGTATTTTTACAAAAATAAACAAGTAAATAAATAAAATTCTAATACTTAAAACACCTTCACAAAATAATCATACCTATACAGAGCTAAGATTCACCAGGTATGCTAGACACTAGTAAGCTGGGAATTATTCACTGGTCATGTAGAGATACTAACCATGCCCTCAGTTCTTGGGGCTGAAACTAGGGTGGACTATATAAACATAACATTTCTATATATGCCGTCATGAGCAAAGGGCTAGAAAGAACTGGTATAAAGCATAAGTAATTAAATTTATTTTCACAAAGTAATGCCAAAGTTTAATAAACACAGATATGCTTGACAGCTGATTTTACACATAGAAAAATAACCACCTTCCAGCTGTATTACATTATTCCTTCTTTGTAATCAACTTCATTCATTAAATACAAGTCCATTGCCTTGAAGTTATCATGTAAGTATAAATTGTCTTAAAGCCTCCATATAAATATCAATTCCAACATTATACACAACAATTTAACATTTTGTAAGTGGCAAGTTCCCAGGCAATGGAGCTGGTCTAGAGACCACACTTTAAGAACCACCATCCTAGACACTACCAAATGTATTACTCAGAAGCTGCTAAAGCTAGACCTGAGAAAAGAAATGTCAACATGAAGTCATTTAAGAGTGTGTAGGGCATTGTACATGTTATCTCCCTTACCAGCTACTTATATAATACTGTTATTCCATTCCATTTAGCAGGAAAATTATTTGTTTTAAAAGGAAAAGAAAAATAAAAAACTATATACAACTTCCCACAGGGCTTAATTCAACAGTCACTTTTTTATTTATTTATTTTTTATTTTTTACTGGTGCATTGTAATCAGACATCTTTGTTAGGTAGAAGCTGGTAAAGGCATATATGCATACATCTCTCATTTAACCCTTCCCCAATTCCCACCTAACTCCCTCCCTCTCCCTTCTTCTCAAGTTCAGTTTAGTGATTGATATGTTTGTGAAATTACATCATGTGCATTAGGGTGCCCCCCTCATCACCTTCAGTTAAGTCACCTTATTTGCTCATCTAAGGTTTCTCCTTCATCTGGAGTCCCTCTTATGTCCCACTTTCTCCCTAGCTTCCGCATAATAGGGAGAACATACAACTTTTTACTTTTTGTGACTGACTAATCTCACTTAGCATGTTTTCCAGGTCCCTCCATTTCCCTGAAAATGACATGACTTTTTTCTTCTTTATGGCTGAGTAAAATTCCATTGTCTACATATCCCATAGTTTTGTAATCCATTCGTCTGTTGATGGATATCTTGGCTAGTTCCATAGTTTGGCAATTGTGAATTGTGCGGCTATAGTCACCTTCTTTATTGGCTGGCCATTCACAATCCCATCTCCTCTTATTCTTAACATATCAAATCCTCTTTCCTTGCATCATTGTCTTTTTTATCTCACGTGTGCATGTGTGTGTGTGTGTGTGTGTGTGTGTGTGTGTGTGTGTGTGTGGTGTGTTACTGGGGATTGAACCACTCAGGGGCTAGGATTTCTATTTAACATGTATGTCCCAAGTGCCAAGGGAACCACCTAATACATGGTAGGGGCATAATAAGTGCTAATTCAATTAATTTCATAAAATATCACATAAGATATTTGGGCCATCACCTTAGTATCTCCCTGGTTTCAAAAACCTAGTTCTTCTGGCTGCTAAGCCAGTCTTTTCTTTTCAAAAACCATAACCAGCCTTGCACACCGAATGTTCCCAAGTGCCTTGCAATGAGAAGTTGCCTGAGGAAACTGGAGGAGGAGCTGCTCCAGTTCATAATACTGGCCTAAAGCAGACTGCCAAGGGCAATCCAAGGACAGGTTACCTGGAAAGCAGTTAGGAATAAAGAAGAAAGGAACCAGAATGAGCAGAGACACTAAACAAATACATCAAGGCTGAATGTCACTACGTATGTCTCAGAAACCAGAATAAGAAAGAGTCCAAATCTCACAATATTGTGCCTGTTTTGTTTACATGATAAAGGAGACTTCCCAGTGATAAGAATTATGGCACCAACATGCCATTGTTCATATATAAAAAAAAAATCCTGGTCTCCTCTCTAAGGCGTTGCAGTTCTCCATTTCTAGAGTGAAACCTCCATCCAGGCCTCTTTAACTGTCTGGTAGAATGTAGAAGAATCAAGAATAGCAATTTCCTTTCCTAGCCCGCCTACTCTGATTCATTACCCAGAGAGCAAGGCATGTCTTTCTCTGAGTCCTAGCTACAGCAAGCCTTTTATTAAAGCACCATCAGACAGATGGGGTGAGAAAGGAGGAAAAGGAAAGAGAGATGATTTTCCTCCCCATTTGACCCAAATAATAGTTTAAGGAAACATGCATAAGGTGATTTCTTTCTTTCTTTCACTCTTCCCAGGTTCCTAGCTGGTGCTTCCCCTGCTCTCTGTACCAGAAAAATCATTCAGTGTTTTGCTCTATTTTTCTCCCTCTAAAAATATCCTGAAAGAGCTGCCAAGTCCCAAGCCTTTATGATGAGTTTTCTCCCAAGGTTTCATGGCAAAATTTCCTGTTTATAGAGGCAGGAATCTGAGCAGTATGAGCCAATGATCCTGCACCTGAAGAGTCATTCAAAAGGTACATGAGTTTAGTGATTGACTTTGATATGTTTGTGAAAGTACATCACGTGCATTAGGGTATTTCCCTCCCGCCTCCCCCATTACCTTCAGTTAACTCACTTCTTTCCTCATCTGAGGTTTCTCCTTCGTCTAGAGTCCCTCTTATGTCCCACTTTCTCCCTAGCTTCCACATATTAGGAAGAGCATATGACTTTTTACTTTTTGTGACAGACTAATCCCACTAAGCATGTTTTCCAGTTCCATCCATTTCCCTGCAAATGACATGATTTTGTTCTTCTTTGTGGCTGAGTAAAATTCCATTGTGTACATATCCCATAGTTTTGTAATCCATTCATCTGTTGATGGACATCTATAGAAGAAGGGAGGGCAAGGGAGTGGGGCAGGAATTGGGGACGGGTTAAATGAGAAATGTGTGCATGTATGCCTTTACTAACTTGTACCTAACAAAGATGCATGATTACAATGCACCAATAATAATAATAATAAAAGGTACATGAGTCATTTTTTCTCCTTTTTTATTTGTACTGGGGATTGAACCCAGGAGCACTTCACCACTGAGCTATACCGCAAGCCCTTTATTGTATGTTACTTTGAGAAAGGGCCTCAGCTAAGTTGGCCCAGCTGGCCTTGAAGTTGAGATCCTCCTCCCTCAGCCTCCTAAATCGCTGGGATTACAGGCATGCACTACAACACCTGGCTCATTTTTCTCTCCTTAATCATGCAGAGATATCACACACTTACAAGAATTACACATAACCAGGACCATTTAAAAAATACAACATAAAAATTTCATACAGGATAATTTTACCATTTTAAAATGGTGAATCTCTCTCCACCCAGTTGCATTTCTGTACGCTTTTCTTAAGAAAATAATAAGAAACATGTATAAAGGAAAATGGGAGGGAAAAGCAACTCTTTGGTGTTTATTATAGGTTCCAAAACATCCCATTGGACACAATAAAATACAACAACAAAAGACTGATTCATAAAATAGGTTATAGGCATACATTGAAAACAACACAGCTATTAAAAGTGATAATGTGGGCCAGGTGTAGTGGCACACACCTGTGAATCCAGTACTTGGGAGGTCGAGATAGGAAGATAACAGGTTCTAGGCCAGAGTACAATAATTTAGTGAAACTCTATTTCAGAATTAAAAACAAAACAGGGCTGGGGGTGCAGCTTAGAGGTAGAGAGACTCTGAGTTCTATCCCCAGTACCATACACAAAATAAAATGATAATGTGAGACTATACATTTATCAACACGAAAAAGAAAAATATAAAGTGTGGTTATAAAAGAGTATAATACAGCCAGCATAGTGGCACATGCCTATAATCCCAATACTAGGGAGACTGAGACAGGAGAATCGCAGGTTTGAGGCCAGCCTCAGCAACTTAATGAGAATGCCCCTGGGTTCAATTCCCAGTACAAAAAAAAAGTATAATATGATCCAACTGATGCGTAAATTATAAAACATATATGTGTGAGTATATACATGAAAGTCCAGAAAAATATACATTAAAATATTTACTTTATTCTTGATCCTTTACCCATAGATCAATATATCCAAACATCAGCTATATATATTGACATGTTTGAATTTTGCACCATATATGGCTTTTATAATAAAATGCACCACAAAGTGTGTTTTTCTTTATTAAACAGTATGCTACACCTCTTACCATTTTGTTCTAAGAGAGTCGACAGTGCATTTGCAGATGCCTGGACAACTTCTTTTGAGGAAGAGTGCATCAGCATTGATAGCATCACTTCCCGATGAGCAGGGAGCCTTGCAAAAGGTTAAGCAGACATCAGTGGGAACTTTCTTAATAATTTTCAAATTCTCACCACGTCTAAGAATTCTAACAACAAATAAGAGCATGCAGCAATATTTTATGCCACTTTCACGTCCAAAAATGAATTATAGTCATATACTTTCATGTTGAAAAGTTAGATTCGAATCCAGTAACTACTAATAAATTAATATTCCTTTGTGTCTTCCAAAGCTGTGTGCATGTATGTCCCTAACACTTTAAACTACATTATGATGTGAGACTATAAAAGTGTATAAAAATCAATAAATGGATGTCAAAAAGATATACAGTTTTCAGATATACATGTGTATGTACATATATATATGTATATATGAAATTTTCTAAAATATAAATTCATAACTACTGACTGGCCATCTTCATCTCCAATCTTCTCATGTAAACTGTTTTGGTACATAAGGAGATTATTGAGCGCCCAGCATGCAGCCTCCTGGATTGGGGAGGGAAAACAGAAACTTGTCAAAATAAACTACTGAAAAACACAATTTTGAATAGCTTTGATATTTATGAGAGTCTAACCTGCACATGTTTGTTCTTTCTATGCCGCGTTAAAGCTTTGTAACAGGCTTCCAGCCAAAATAATTTATCTTCTTCCTCCTCCTCCTGATTTTCTTGATTCTCATTCTTTTCCTCTAAGTCTTGATTTAAAAATATGGTCTCAGCTTGAAAAAAGTTTAGAAATGATATATTTACTTTATATGCATATAATTTGCTGACAGTTCAAAAGAACAATTCTACATTCAAATTTTAAAATGTTATCTACAGAGCCAGGCATGGTGGTTCATGCCTATAATCCCAGTGCTCAGGAGGCTAAGACAGGAAGATAGCAGGTTCAAGGCCAGCCTCAGCAACCTAACAAGACCCTCAGCAACTTAGGAAGACTCTGTTTCAAAATAAAATAGGGCTGAAGGTATGGCTTGGAGATAGTACACCCCTGGGTTCAATTCCCATTTCCATGAAAAAAAAAAAAAAAACTACCAACAGAAGAGGTGTTCTTTAGTAGCAACCTTGGTTAATCATGAAACAATTTTGAATATATTACACATCTTATAATACTGCTAGCTTATATAGATAAGGGATAAAATGAGGATGTAGGTACCAAATGTATCGAATTGACTAGAGGAGGATTATTTGAAAAGATTAACTGCTTATGACAAAGCTAAACCAAGGATGTAAAACAAAACCTTGTATAAATTGGATGCTGAGTTCTTAGTTCTCTTGAAAGTATCCTCTCTTGGAAAAGGAGAAAAGGCATTTTAGGCTTCCTCTCTACACATGTGATCCTCCCACTGTAGAATTTACATCATATACACCCACAAGACTTTCCTGTTTTAGGACATGGGGTATAGCTCAGTGGTAAAGCAATTCCCTAACACACAGGAGGCCCTGGATTCAATACCCAGCACTGCTAAAACAACAACAACAACAAAACAATTTCCTTTTTGGTGAAGTTACTTACTGAGGAGCGCCAAACAGCTGAGTGCTGAAATTTGTAATACTGCATTGTTTGGATACTGCTGTACGGCTTTTACCACGAACTCATGCACCTCGTTTAATACCAGGATATTAAAAAAATTACCTAAAAGTCAAGTGAAATATTAACTAACATCTTAGCCACAGAACTTGCATTGCCTTTTATTACATAAGTTTTTAAAATAATATATTTGAGTAGTGACAAATACCTTAATGACATTAAAACATATGTTTACTTTCAAATAGCTTAGTTAAGTGTTGAAAATATTCTTTGTGCTGTCATTTAATTATCTTTCTTGAACAAGGGCGGTATCTGAGCAAAAATAATGTCAACAGTTAGGGCTCTATTAACTTTTTGTTCTTTGACCTTCATGCTCTTATCATATAAAAACAAGAAAATGTCTGTACATTATACAAAATCATTTTCCTGCCTTCTAAAAGATATGTTTAGAAAAAAAAATTCTCCTTTGTCCTTAAATCCTTTTGCTGAAATATCACTTAAAGGAATCTGTACAGAAAACTCATTGGCATATTTATCATTACTTGATCTTGTCTATTATAATCTTAGAATAAAAAACAAATTACTAGCCAGGCATGGTACTCACTACAAGGAAGAAGTCTCAAACCTTTTTATACCCATTCTTCTCAAACTTTTAGCATAACATCCAAAAATCTAATCCTCGAGAAGAAAGAATTTATGCTGTATTCCAAATATACATGCTTCCTTCCATTTAGCTTCTTTACACTTACCAGAACTCCTTCTAGAAGTAAGAATAAAACTCCTATTTATCTCTCTTGTAATTAAATCAATGATCCCTGAAGCAGTAGCCAGAAATGGAAATGATCCTATATCTTGAAAAGCCTGAAGCCCAAACTAAATGTTAGTCTATGGTCTCAAAATCAAAAGGCAGCTCAACCAGGTAGAGCTCACTCTTCTTAATCAACTCTGTTCTATGTTCTTGCCTCTTCTACAGTTACTCAGCAAGCACACATTCCCCAAACTTTAGTCATCAAGAATCTTAGAGAGCTGGGCATGGTGGCGCACGCTTGTAATCCCAGCATTTGGGAGGCTGAGACCAGAGGATCCGAGTTCGCGGCCAGCCTCAGCTACCTAGTGAGGCACTCCGCAACTTAGTGAGACTCAGTTTCAAAATAAAGAATAAAAAAATGGGGCTGGGGGTGTAGCTCGGAGGTAGAATGCCCCTGAGTTCAATCCCCAGTACCGCAAAAAAAAAAAAAAAAAAAAGAATCTTAAGAGAGTCATTTAAAAAAAAGATTCTCGTCTATTTTCACTAAGTTATGTAAACTCAGGTTGTCTCCTTCAACACTTTCCCTACAATTATCCCCATGTCACTGCCAACAGCTATGACACCATTGACAAACCATGTGGCTTGAGGCACACACCAGTAAGGCTGGTCCTACTTATAATAAAAAAATCTACATGAAAATACACAGAAAACTGTATAAGGTCTTTAAATGCATTAAACCCATAATGAGATTACATAATTTGACAAAATGTTAAATATTTACTGACATTAAGTTTTTATTTTAATTATGAAGGGGAAGTTAAAAGTTTCATTCAGCTTCTTTTGAAGCAATAACAAGAATATTAGTCTCTAGTAATTAAATGAAACAATCTTTTAAGGAATAAATGAGAGGAGAAAGCATCTTTATCTGAAGATCCTTTTGATAGCCTTTTACAAAAGAAGTTACAGGCGGGGCATGGTGGCACACACCTGTAATCCCAGTACTTGGGAAGCTGAGACAGGAGGATCAAAGGTTCAAGGCAATTTAGTGAGACCCTCAGCAACATAGCGAGATCCTATTTCAAAATGAAAAAAATTAAGAAAGGACTGGGAGTAAAGTTCAGAGGTACAATACCCCTGGGTTCAATTTCTAGTACCAAAAAAAAATAGAATGATCAAAAATTATATATGACATACTTTCCATGGGTTGTTTAATTCCAATAGTATAATACCAAGCACCTTTAATGTTTACTTTTAATAGATGTATTTATGAGACAAGTATCAGTCCCAAATCATGAAAACAAAACCACTTCTTCCTCTTGATCATTTCAAGTGATTAAAGCCAACTCACATTTTTAATATAACATGTGCAAACTGAAACTTGACTGTGGAAAGTTATAAAACATGAAACAGATAATTGACATTAATATCCTGCTCTAGTAGATAGACTTAAGAACTTTTGAACTAGGTTAAAATGTTCTCAGATATCAGCCAGTCTGTACAACTGAAAATATAATATGTAAAATCTTACCTGATAAAATGACAAACTAGTTACTGGCTGCTACATTTTAGAAGGGATGCTTGGTTGTTGATGCTGTTTTGTATATCTAAACTTAATTTATCTTAATAAAAACATAAAAATTAAAACCCCACTTTCTCACCCTGCACAAGAGTCAATTCAAGATGGACCAAAGACCTGGAAATCAGGTTGGAGACCCTGCAGCTACTTGAAGAGGGCATAGGTCCAACACTTCAACACATAGGCACAGGTAAAAACTTTCTCAACAAGACCCCAAAGGCACAAGCAACTCAAAGGAAGATCAATACATGGAATTGCATTAAACTGAAGAACTTCTGTGCGGCAAAGGGAACTATCAAGAACCTCAATAAAGAGCCCACAAGAATGGGAGAAAATTTTTGCCAGCTACTCCTCTGATAGAGGTCTAATATCTAGGATATACATAGAACTCAAGAAACTCACTGCTAAGAAAACAAATAATCCAATCAAAATGGGCAAATGATCTAAATAGACACTTCACAAAAGAAGAAATACAAATGGCTAACAAATGTATGAAGAAATGTTCAACATCATTAGCAATCAGAGATGCAAATCAAAACTACCTTAAGATTTCACCTATTCCCAATTAGAATGGCAATCATCAAAAACACAAACAACAAACTACCATATGCTCCAGCTATATTACTTCTTGGTATCTCTCCAAAAGAATTAAAGTCAGAAAACTATAGTGATACATAAAAATCCATGTTTATGACAGCACAATTCACAATAGCAAAAGTTTGGAACCAGCCTATATGTCTAGCAACAGATGAATGGATAACAAAAATGTGACATATACATATATATGCATAGGCACACACACACACACACACACACACACACACACACACACACACACACAATGGAACTCTACTCAGCCAACAAAATTATGCTATTTGCAGGAAAATGAATGGAACTAAAGAATATTATGCTTCAGAGTTTTTATATAAATAATTCTTACTCTTTTATAGGTGCCAACTGTTACATAATTTTATTTTAAATACAGCCCTAATAATAAAACACTCCTACAGAATTACTTCTCCAAAATATAAGACTCCTCTTCGATTCCACACATCTATTTTTGCCACTACTTTAAAAATCCCATTTCAGCATGGCATAACAATTCACTGCTTTATAATATTTCCATCTTATCACATCAATATACTACTTACTCATCCACATGAAATATACATGTGCTACATGTACTTACATCATATGGATTCTGATAATAAATTAAGAATCATTACGCACCTTGGCTGAGATGTAGCTCAGTGGTAAAGCATTCACTTTACAAGCATAATGCCTGGGTTCAATTCCCAGTACCAAAAAGACCAGAAAAAAAAAAAAAAAAAAGGCAAGCTAAAAAGAATCATAACTCACCTAATGTAAGCCTATGGAGCAAGCGGCAGCTCACTTCTTGAATTTCTTCATTGACAGGGAATGCTTTCATGGCTTCTACCACAATATTGTAACACCTGACATTGCCACTCATGAGGACTTCAATATTATTGCCTAGATTTAAAGAAATCATAATTACCAATAAGATAAAAATTTTCTAGTTTCAAATATGCATACAAATACATCATATAAAGATTGTAAATCTATAGCAGAATAATGGCTATATTTCCAATTTTAAATATCTGATTCTGTCAAATAGCTATAAAAATATTATGCTGTTTATTGTTAATACAATGGTATAGGACTCATTTCTGGTGTGAAGGGGAAAGTGCTTTAATCCTATCTCTTGGTTTATAAATATAAGTGGGGGTCAGGTATTTATATAAGTCTGAATATGGCCATATGTTTTCAAACATTACTTTGAAGGCTTATTTCCTAATGAGATCATTGGATAATGACATTTGCCTTGTTCTTTTCCTCACACCACACAAGGAAAATCAAGATTATGTGACATAGAATTGCTAAAATCAGTATAATCTATTTTCTCCATTCCAGAAGAATAGTCTGTAAGAGCAGTAAAAACAAGCTTCCTGTAGCCTCCATTGTAGATAGGCAGGGCCAGGGGAGGAGAGAGGAATGACATTAACATGTATGACTAATGGACGCACATAAGAGAAACAGAAAGGAAAGAAAGAATCCACTGGGAAAGGCAATCAGCAAAAAGAATGAGTTATGAACCTACATGGACAAACATTTGTATCTCTGAATGAAATATTAACTATTCTTTAAAAAAGAAAAAAAAAATCTGTATTCAAAACATTTTTTTTCCTGGCACTGATGAAACTAACCAATTATTTTCCCAAAACTAGCTTTTAATGTCTAAGTTGTATTTTAAAACACCAATTTTTAAAATGAAAAGAGTATTAAAAATAACAAAATGAAATGACTTCTTACAACAATTATCCACTTTGTCACCCAACAAGCAGACATGATTTGTTTTAAGATTGAAAGACAAAAGTCTTTCATTTGGAAGGAATGTTTAAAACTCTCGATTTTTTTCATTTTTATCTGCTACTTTCTTTGACCTTTGCATTATGAAACAACACATTTTAATGGGAGTTATGTCAGATGTGGGTGGAAAACAATGAATTCCAAAAGCAGCCAGCCCAAAGTACATAAATAAATATAGCCCAGGAAATGCACAATGAGGAATATATTCAGCATGCTGGCAATGATGACTGGGAGAAATGTAAAAGCAGGATTATTCACTGTTATTATCCAGCCTCATCTATTTTCAAGTGTTTAATTTCCTGTGGATAAGAAACTCATTGTGATTTTATAACCATCACAAAGAAACGGCATTCTTTCACAATGGCACTGGGTTTTGACCCTGCTGCAGTGAAGCCTATGTCTTCACAGGCCATACTGATTTCCATATCTGAAGCCACATAAGACTATTATCTATAATATATAACATACACATAAAATAAATATCTCATAATAATGCTGCCAATCTTTTTAGAATGCATATTACATACCAAGTACTATTCTATATTCTTCACATTATTTAACCTATTTAATCCACAAAACTTTACACATGTGGGAATGAAAATATTACAATATAAATGCAAAAGTACATCCTATACAAACCAATAAGCTTAATACATGAAATCTGAAATGTCACTGTGCACTTAAAAATAGAACAGAATCTGAAACATATTTCAGTCCATGAACAACCATTAGTAGTATATATAGCAAATTAATGTCTTTTGAAGTATACTTTTTGTGTGAAAGATGTGGCTAGATTTAAAAACACCACTAAAATGCTAAGCAAGAATCCTCATAAAGTTCAAACTCCTCATTGACTTCACTCCATACCTACAGCCTCATCCGCGGTCTTATCAAGTCCTTCCCCTGCCACCATTAGCCAGACTCCAGCAGGTCAGTGGCCATGTGCTTCCTTTCCCACTCACATGCATGCGAGCACACTCATAAGCCCACAGTTTACTGAGCTACTATTATCTTCCTGAATGTCCTGTCCTCCCTCTTGCTTCCACATCTGTACACTCACAATGCCCACTACCTAAACACTTGGCCTGCATATCCACCTCAGCTCACGCCTCCCTGTATACAAAGCTCTCCTCATCATTCAAGACTCTTCCAAGAGGTCTTATCTGAATCCTCCATTGTACCATGGACTGTGAAAAGACAAGAAATATGTTCATGGTTTCCACTCTTTCTTTTTCCAGGACCAATCCCAGAGCTAACTATAGTATGGCCTCAATAAATGCAAATTAAGCAAATGAATACATTTTGTAAAATAAATTCAACAAACGGCTTAAATGAATGAATAAGCTTAGCATCTACAAGTCTCTCACAAAAATATTTTCAAAACATTCATAAATCAGATATATTCTAATTTTAACATGCAAAAAAGAAATCATATGTATTGACTACTTACAAGGAATTGCTAGGGAGTGTAAACAGTGCAGTACATGAAGAACAATTTCCTCTTCATCTTTAAAATTTTTTAATGCACTCAGCAATATCATATAGTCTTTGTTCTCAACAAATTCAATCAGATGTTCCTCAGAAACTAAAAATGTAGGACAAAAATACTGAATAAACTTAAAATGAAATAAAAGCTAATTGCTCAAAATACATTCAAGATAGTTGTATGAGACATATCAAATACAAAATACTTAAATAAAAATGTGTTTCTGTAAAAAGTCTTCTTAAAAATTGTACAATAGGAAAACAATTATTGGCATGCAAACAATTTTGTTTTGACCTATATTAATTATACTAGGTTTTGAAGTATAACAGTGTTAGACAACAAAGTGTTGTCAAGAAACTAAAATCATTTACAATTTCATTTAGGAGACTTGTTGGTACCAACCACTGTTAATAAAGATGGCCTACTAGAAATGAATATTGTATATACTTAAAAGCAGGGGTTAATGGTAAACCACTGAAAGGCAGCTTAGCTATATGCATCAATTCAAAATATGTGAACTTTAGCAGATGACAAAACGATCAAAATGATCTGTCTTAACAGTTTTCCATCAGAAATAAAAAATTGTCATCATTAATTTTCATAGCTAAAGTCTTTTGATCAAGTCATTGAGTTCCATTTGGAGTGATTTTATTAGGTCAGAACCTCAGAATTATCTATAAAAGTTTGGTCTGTTTAGCTTGAGAACACGACCAACAAAAATGTTAGAAAACATAACAGTCTTTCTGATCAACATTATGGTTTTTTTTTTTCAATTTTATACTGTGTCCATATAACAATGTGAAATCGGTTAGATTTTTTTCAATATGCTTCTATTGGTGCATTATAGGCTCATATCATAATGTAAATCATGTCAACAGAGACATACATGCACACAGCACTTGATGCCCACTCCCTGCTTCCCTGTCTCCCTCCTTCCTGTACAGAGTACTGAGATTGACATTAGTATTTTCTGTCACATATGTACATACAGTCGATGGTAATATTTCCAATAATGAACCTCAGTCTTCCCCCTCCCCTTCCCTTAGAGCACCTCCCTCACTCCATTGAGGTTTCTCCTTCATTATCTACAGTCCTTCTGGTATCCCAATTACTCCCTAGTTTGTGCATATTAGAGAAAACATATGACCCTTCCCCTTCTAATCTCACTTAACATAATGTTTTTCAGTCCTTCCATTTTCTTGCAAATGACATAAATGTTGAAGAGGATGTGGGGAAATAGGTACTCTTCTATACTGTTGGTGAGATTGCAAATTAGTTCAGCCTCTATGGAGATCAGTGTGGAGATTCCTCAGAGAACTGAGCATGGGCCCACCATATGCCCTGGCTATACCACTCCTGAATATCTTTCCAAAAGGGCCAAAATCAGAGAACTACAGTAATATATGCATTCCCATGTTCACAGCAGCACAATCAACAGATGAACGGATTACAAAATTATGGAAAATACACACAGTGGAATTCTACTCAGCAATAAAGAAAAACAAAATTATGTCATTTGCAAGAAAATGGTTAGGTTCTTTTAATAAGTATGAGATATTGGGAATCTTCATTTCATAGAGTAGTCTCCACAGAATGTTTTCAAATTTTGAAAATTAACTTTGATTTTTTAATTAACTTTATCAGCTAACTTGACTTGAGGAAACCTGATACTCCAGGCAAAATCAGAAATATCAGAAATTTATCTTTTCTACATTGATAATCGTTAATACTCTTGTCACTGCTATCTTCTATTGAGTAAGATTTTTTTTTTTTTTTTTAACCATTCCCTGGTCCCTCTCCATGTGGGATGTGGACTGGACAAGCCTTACAACACTGGTGATCATGAAGATGCCCTTCTTATATGACTAAAAATGTGTTCCTAAACTGCAACACTGAAGAATACAGGCTGTGCAAGACAACAGAACCTCAAGCTTTATTCGGCCGATTCTTATCAAAAGCTTAGTTGCAAGATATAACATTTATAGAAGATAGCTTGGAAGAGAGAAGTCTTTCATTCCTTGCTCACAGTAAACTACTTTCTCTAATTTTCAAGTTCATGGAAGAGCTGATGCTGAGGCTCATGCTGTTCTGACTCTTGACAGAGTCACTTTCACTGAAATACACTTTGTATTCCTTGTAATATCCTTCCATCCAGGGAAACCCAAGAAAGAATTCTCACAGGTCTCCCATGAGACAGATTGTTTCTCCTGCGTAATGGATTTCCTTTTCAAACTTATAACCAACAACGTTTATCTTTTTTTCTTTGCCTAATAAGAAGCAGAGACTAATTTCTGTCCAGTCCCTTTGCAAATACACAAGTCCTTAAGTAAATTGTAATTGTGTAATTTTCCCTTTACCCATTTCTTTATCTTTTTTTCCTCTCTAATGTATTATAATTAACTATAGCTATTTAAAGTAATGTGTAGACTAAAACAGGGAATTCAAAGGCATCAGGTACACTATCCTGTTTCTGTAGAGTTGCAAGCTGATAATGACAATAGAGTCTGCATAAATCATTCTTATTCAAACCCCTAGCACAGTTGTTTCTCATAATGATGCAAAAGGGACTCTCAAAAGACAATAATAACTGAACTCTACTGTACCTCGCTATGTGGGTGCCCTCAGGCGAGGTGCTCACTGTCCTGACCCATTTCCTCACCAAGGCTGAACAAAGGCTCCAACCAACTCTGAAATTATGTGATAATCTCTATTATCAATCTCAGGGCCCTGCTATCATAGCTTATTATGATAAGCTATTATGATAAGCTCAGTGCCTTGCTATCATAGTAATACTTATTAGTCTGTACCCTAAGGGACACATTGTGAACCTCCTGTTTTTTTTATTTTGGGGGGAGAGGTTTTTTGTTTGTTTTTGTTTCTGTCTTTTGTTTTCTGGTACCAGAGATTGTCCCAGGGACATTCTATCTCTGAGCTACACCCCCAGTCCTATTTTTTATTCTTTATTTTGAAACAAGGTCTCACTAAGTTGCAGAGGGCCTCACTAAATAGCTGAGGCTGGCCGTGAACCTGCTATCCTTCTGTCTTAGCCTCCCAAGTACTGGGATTACAGGCCTGTGCCACCCTACCCAGCTATCTCCGGGGGTTTTTGTTGTTGTTGTTCTGTTTTGTTTTATAACAGAGTCTTTTATCAATTTCTAAGAGCTCATTCAGGTGATGACTCAGCATGGATCAAATTTAACCTATGCTTGGCTTCACAGTCTTATTTTTTCTTTGTTACCACCCACACAAACCAGTTTCAAAGTGAAGCTTATGCCTTCCGAAGCCAGGGAAGAAAGTTTATATAACTGCATAACTTATAGTTGATGAATGAAATTCACTCCATAGAAACAAGCAATATTTCTGAATTAACCCTATTATCTACCCTTGACAGACAATCCACTTGTTAATACATAGTATGATTTTAGACACCTTTTTCTTATCATAATTATATCCTACTTTTACCATTATATGCCCTTTCTTTTATATATATTTTAAAATAAAGGATTTGGCATTTTTAAATACCTCTTTCAAACAGCACATGCAAAGCTTTGCATCCAAGTTTCTGGACTTCATCATTGGCTGAAAATGTGTGCATGGCATCGAATATTAACAAGAAAATATCACTTTCTTCATCCAGTATCAGCAAGGTGATTTTACCTATTTTTGAAGAAAAGAATATGCCCTAAGTAAACAGCTGTTTAACAGTTGTGTTAATTTTGTATGAGGACTAAGACTGGTTTATTTTGGATAGGCCACTTAATTGTCCCAAATGTTGGACTTACCAAGATCTAGGGCCCTTGTAAATGAGACAAGTTCCCAGTTCAGTTTACCATAATGTTAAGATATAAACACATATAGCCCAGACTTTGTGCTCAAATTCCTGAAACATATTTCTGTCTGCTTTTTTTTTTTTTTTTTTTTAAACTGGGAATTGAGCCCAGGTGTGCTCTACCACAGAACTACACCCACAGCCCTGTTTTGTTTTTGTTTTTGTTGGGGGGTTGTTTTGTTTTGCTTTGTTTTTGGTGCTAAGAATTGAACGCAGAGGCATTCTACCTCCAAGCTATACCCCCAGTGCTTTTTGTTTTCTATTTAAACAGGGTCTTGCTAAATTGCTGAGACTGGCCTTGAACCTGCAATCCTCAATCCATGTGCATCTGTTTTCCAAGTACTGGGATTACAGATATGTGCCACCACACCCAGCTACTCAGCCCTTTTTAATTTTTATTTTGAAATCTGGTCTTACTAAGTTACCTAGGCTGACCTTGAACTTATGAACCTTCTGCCTCAGTCTCCCAAATCTCTGGAATTACAGGTGTGCACTGCTATACCCCCAGCTCTATCTGCCTCTTAAACAACACCATCTGAATATCCCATTGGAACCCAAAACCTAGCCTACCTACTCCTACTCCCTATCTTCATCAGTGCTACCATCACCCAGTAGTTACCAAGGGAGAAACAAGTCATCTTCCATCCTCTGTCTTCATTCTATCTTCTCATTCTCTCTCTAATCAACGAATCAACTCTTTATGAAGCCTTTCAAGTATTATCTCCTACAAAGTCCCGAAAGTTTTTAAACAATACTTGTCTATAACTTTTATGTTCAGGACCCCATCATATCTCACCTAGAAGCAGCAACATTTGCTGAATTTCTCTGCTTAGCCTAAATCTCTACCCAACTAGTTTATTCCCAGCACTATATTTCTGTGTTTCTTTTTTTTTTTTTTTTGTAATGGGGATGGAACCCAAGGGCATTCTAACTCCAAGCTATACCACCAACACTATTTTATTATTATTTTTTATTTGGAAACAGGGTCTCACTAAGTTGCAAATGGCCTCACTAAGTTGCTGAGGCTGGCAGCAAACCTGTGATCTGCCTATCTCAGCCTCCCAAGTACTGGGATTACAAGTGTGTGCCACCACACCCAGTCCAGCATTATATTTCTAAAACACATGTGTGAACCTGTAAATCCCTTGCTGAAATCTTCTAAGGCCATTTGTCTCAACTCCAAACATGCTAAACTTCTAGCTCATCACTCAAATGTTTAAAATATCCCTTTACACTTGCAGTAGCTGCATGGAATACTCCTACTCTTTTTTATAGTAAACATACCCCTGCTGCCATAATTCGAGAGATAACACCTGTCAATAAAAATAATAGTACTGGGGTAGGAGTGGTGGTAGTAAAAACTCTTATAGCACGAATGTGTCAGTCATTGGTTGAAGTGCTTCACTGTAGAGCACTTAATCACCACCACAACCCCATGAGCAAGGTGCAGTCTCCATTTTAGAGATCAGAAAACTGCGGCATAGAAAGGTCAACTGCCCAAGGTCCAACAGTTAAAGGGCAAAACTAGGTAAAAAACTAGGCAGGTCACATCCATGCTCTTAACTCCTACAAGCGAGTTTAGCTACTCTCTGCTTTGTGGTGGTTTCTCTCCTATCTCTGTTTATAACACTTTTCTCAATTAAATTTCAATTGTGACTCTAAATTATTTCATCTATCTGCCTGTGCTGTCCAATTTGGTAGACATTAGTCACATATGTCTACTTAAACATCAATGTATGCGAATGAAAATTATATAGAATTAAGATCCAGTTCCTCATATTTCAATGTTTACTAGCCATATATTAGCTATTAGCTATGATAATGAAAAGTACAGATAAAGAACATTTCCACCAATGAAAAGTATTATATTGGTCATCAGTGGTGGACTCTGAACCTCCACAGCACAGAAATTATATACCATTTTTCTTAGAATTCTCCAGTACCCAGGATAATAATAAGTGCCCAATAACTATTAAGTACCCAGACAGTAAAAATGATTCACCTATCAGCCTCTAGTTAGCATCCAAAATGAACTTCAAAACCTATGCAAAACAAGCCAGGCTTGTTGGGAGGCTGAAACTGGAGGATCTGAGTTCACGGCCAGCCTCAGCTACTTAGTGAGACCTTGTTTCAAAATAAAGAATAAAAATTAGGCCTGGGGATGTAGCTTGGAGGTAGAATGCCCCTGGGTTCCATCCCCAGTGCCAAACAAAGAAACAAAAAACAAAAAAAAAATCTATGAAAACTCTTCTAATGGCTCAAATTTATGAATGCTATGCGGGAGAAATTAAACTATCTCATCTTTTCAGAACACCTGTCAAACTCCCTACCTTCTCTATATTCCAATGTTGGGAGATTTTTTTCATATTCATAAACCTTCATCTATCTGTCCATCTCCATATGGAAAATGAACCAAAAGGGGAAAAAAAAGTTGCAAAGCATGAGGATTTAAAATAAATCATGGATAAAACTAGTTAGTACATGCCATTAAGTATTTTAGTAGAAGGCTGTGGCAAAATGATGAGGATCTTCTGGTTTTCCCTGTCTCTCTACCTTCATGCCCTGGTCTTCACCCTCTTTCTTCCTTCTTCGCTCTCCTACAGGTTCTTCATTAACAGGGGTAAAGAGGACATTCGGGTCTCCCCACCCACATGTCCAGCCTCTCTTGCTGTCCTCTTGCTACTCTGTTCACATAGTTCTCTTAAACTAAACCACCTTTCCCTACACTGAGCAAAACTCCTCCCAATCCTTCAAGATTAGGTACCCTGTAAGCAGCCTTTCTTCCCAGCACCGGTGTGACCACAAGTGCCTAGCACAACACTGACCACAACGATTGCACCACATCAGAACTCTTTGTCTAGTGCCATTATCCTCCAGGCAGAAGTTTCCCCAGGCAAAGAACCTGACAGGGAAAATCAGATCCTGGTTCTACTGCTTAGTGGCTGAGGCAACCTCTCAGGGCTTCAGAGTTTCTCACCTAGAAAACTAAGATAAAATACCTATGGGAGGGTGAGGATTAAGTTTGAAAAAGCATGTGAAGCATTTTACATCTGACACCTGACATCTAGTAAGTACTGAAGAAGTAATTATATATATATAAAACATTGCTATTATATCATACCCTAGAACATATATTATAGAAAAATATATAAAGATATATATGAAGTTTGGCATGGTGGTACATGCCTATAATCCCAGCTACCTGGGAGGCTGAGGCAGGAGGATCACAAGTTGAAGCCAGTCTGGGCAACTTAGTGAGACCCTCTCTCAAAATAAAGTAATAAAAGGGGTGGCGACGTTGCTCAGTGGTAGAGTGCTTGTCTGAGGCCCTGGGTTCAACCCTTATACAACAATAACAACAACAAAAAAAGATATATATGGAGAAAGATCTAATAAAAACAAAAAAAAGCTAGTAGGAATGTGAAATGTGGGACTAGATTAGGGGAGCCAAGATGAGGCTAGGAATAGAAACTTGGGAATAATATACAAGACAATGTTTAAAATCAAGGCACTGAATGAGATTTTGAAAGACAAATATGTAAAGAAAAGAAATGAAGAAAGAGAAAAGAAACAAGAATTTTGAGAAGCACTGATATTTCCATTATCTTATGTGATCCTAAGAAACAGCACATTTAATAAATTGCTCCAAATATTTTTAATTGAGTCTACATTAAAAGTATGCAAGTACCTTACCTGAAGTTAGGAGGAGATCTAAGGCCTTTAGCCCAACTGTTGTCAGGTTTACACTCGCATGATGCACTGTGAGCATTTTGAGAATCAGTCTAGAGTTAAAGACAAATCAGATAAGAATGAAACGCTATACACAGAGGTTTGCTTATTGATATATGATTATTTATTCACCTACATTTTCCTTTGGAAGTATTGGGATTAAACTCAAGGGTGGTCTGCCTCTGAGTTATATCCCCAACCCCTTTGTATTTTTTTATTTTGAAACAGTGTAAGTTGCTGAGAGCCTTGTTAAGTCACTGAGACTGGCCTCAAACCTGCGATCCTCCTGTCTCAATCTCTCAAGAACTGGGATTACAGGCATGCGCCACCATGCCCGGCTTACTCACCTATATTTTTACTTGTCTCATTATATTTAATTCCCTATAGTGAAGCTCGTGTGTGTGTGTGTGTGTGTGTGTGTGTGTGTGTGTGTGTGTGTGCTTTCTTCCTACAAACCTAAAGCAGATTTGTAGAAATTAACAAGGAATATTAACTCACTTGATTGTAGTGAATACTTCAGTGAACACATATATCAAACATCACGTTATACAAGTTAAATACATATAACTTTTAACTATCAACTATATCTCAATAAAGTTGGAAAGAAAACAAAAAACTTCAGAAGAAAATATTATTCATCTCAACAGAAAAGTTATAAACACTGCTTATTTTCCTCTAAATATTTAAAATCTGTTATTAACTATTTTCACCAACACCATATATAAAATATCATGAAGAGTTGTATACATTATGAAGTCAAGCTCATTTTTATATGTGATGAAAACTTATGAATTAGGTATTGCATGTGGTTATGTTAATGTATACAAATATCTAATACAGATCCTAGTTTGTATATATATAAATTAAGAATTAATTTACTTAAATGAGTGATTGCTATTTTTAACAAGAAAGTAATAATATATTACATTAGAAAGTGAACCTAGTATGTCAATAGTATTTAGTTGTTCAAATTCATGAAATTTTAATCCTTGCATTATCAAGTCCAAAGAATAATCTTTAGTCTAGTCTTACCCAGTTTTATCTGGCTTTACGTTGTTGAGTGAAGCCCACACTAGTGGCATCCAGAGCTTCATCTAAATTCAAGAAATCTGTCACATGATCTCCAGGATCTCCAGAATCTCCAGTTGTCATGGTGAGGAGCTGAGAGATCCTTTCCTTCCATTCTCTGTCAACTCTTCTCCTACCCTCCTACCCCACCTCTTCCTCTTCCATTTCCACTATTCCTGACTTTAATACCACATAAATAATATTTGTAAGTTTGTGGTTGGAAAAAGTTCTTGAGTATAAGAAAGTATGCTTTACAATTTTTTTTTCCCCCCAGGGAATGATCTAATATGGCTCCACTGTAGAGACAAGTGCACCTATCGTGTTCCCAATTGCATTACTTCTGGCTTAGACTAGGAGCTTAATAAATTATAGATCAATAAAAGGTGAGTGAATGAATAAACACATGAGTGAGCGAGTAAGTAAATATATGAATAATATTTCCTACAGAAACAAATGTAGTTTAACTTGAACAGTTTGTCTATACTGGACTATGACTAGATGAGTTTTTCAACATCCTCTGAAGTTAAAGATTGGACAAACCTTGGGGATCTTGGAAATAAGCAAGGGATACTTAAGTCACAATTACTAATTATAGTATATTTTGGGTACTTCCTTATTGAATGCTATAGAACTAACTCAAAGAACTTCAGAGATATGTTTAAAGATGACAACATAGATTAATTGTAAATATGCTTTTTTTCAAAACACACCCCTGAGATGGTAGAAACTGAAGAACAGCAATATATATTGATAAAAAATGAACAATGTATATGCACTAAGTACTTATATGTCATTTTAGAGGGCACTCCAAAGCTATTAAATGCAAGAATGGCTATACTCACATCTTAGTACTTACATATAAGATATAGTCATCTATAAACAAACATATAGTCCTAATTTGTCTAAAATGGATACTGATTAATATAAATGTGTCAAATTTAGTTGTGCATAAATTATATTTTTCTCAAGTAGTATACCATCGGAAGCAAATATATTTACGTTCTTCATTGCCTTCTCTATGGTAAAGAAACATTATGTATAGAGAAAACTCAAAGTTAATGGTAGATGATATTTTTTAAATTTCAAAAGCTAAGTTATTAAAAAAGGATCTTCCTAGAGCAAATTTTTCTTCAGAAAATTCTTTCTCAACTAATCATGGCTTAGGAAGTGATGTCGTTTAAAAAGTCATATGCTAAAAACTGCAGAAACATGGCTGGTAAATTAGCTACCAAGAGTTAGCTGCAGATGTGCTAAAAGGTAGTTTTCTCTTTTTTCATCATTTTGAAAGCCACAGTTTAAACTCACTAAATATATGGGTATGAATATATATAAATATACTACTTAAAGATAGTAAACCATAAACTTTCAAAATACTACATACAAAACTAACTTTTTAGTTCCCCTATTTTTAAAGAACTAATAGTTTATATTAATTCCACTATTAAAAATAAGGATTCTTCTTGGTTTGAAGTTTTAAGTACCCACTAGAAATCTACAACTCATGCATTATATAGTTGTAGGATATTATTAAAGTAATATCACCTGACATTCTACCACCAATGTGGTTTGAACAAGCTTTCTAATTCAAACTTCTGAGTTTGAAGCTCTCTATAGATGTAAATCATTGATTCAAGAAAAACCATCTCTATATTTTGAAGAACTTTGCCAAAATGGCCTTAGGTTGCAAATACAATATTTTAAGAAAAAGGCTGTCATAGGTATAGATAAATATTCAGTGCAGGTAGGTTTTCTCATATTATTTCCACCCATCATACTTACTGGTGAACACCAAGGACTTCCCAGTCATTTCCAATATCCTGGGGTCCCATTAAGCTTTGCATTGTACCTGGACAGACTTCTATTAATTTGCATAGTAGTGACCAACCCACCTAAAAGCAAGGAAGGGAAATATTCAAATTGTTTCAAAGATGCTAATGGAATACACTAAATCAAACATGAATCTCTTTATTCTTAGTAGAATAGGTGATATCATTTTTAAATAATTATTTTAAAACAATACCTTAAAATACTCAGAAACATTTCTGAATGATGAGGAAAATAATAAAATGCCTATTGTCTACATAAAACAAAATCATCTACAAAAATATTTTTGAAGGACATACCAAAATTATTAAGTGCAAGAATGGCTATATTCATCTCTTAGCACTTTGCGGAGGGCAGGGGAGACTTGGATGGAACCCAGGGGCATTCTAGCTCTGAGATACATCCCCAGCCTGCATTTTTTTATTTTTTTTTATTTTGAAAGAGTCTCCCTAAGTTGCTAAATGCCTCACTAACTAGCTGAGGCTGTCTTGAACCTGTAATCCTCCTGCCTCAGCCTCCCAAGTACTGGGATTACAGATATATATCACCATGCCCAGCTTTAGCACTTATCTACTGGATGGAATCTCTTCCAGGTATTTAGAGTTTTAATTATAGGGGGAGATGATGTGACATGGAATGGAGAATTAAGGGAAATTGGAGATTTTAGTGGCAAAGTATAAATTATCAAAAAGGACTGCTCCTCAAGTAACGGGGATAGAATAGGAGTGGCAAGAGAAAAAGGACATGATTGAATTTACATCCATTACAGAAAAAGGAGAAAGGGCACTCTAATATAGAGAGGAAGTAAAATTCCTCAATCGCCCCCCTTATGTTTTTCTACAATGTCCAACAATGAACTAATGAGGTCTAGAGGTCACACATGTCCCAAGGTTGCTTCACCTTTCCTAAAGAAATATGAACTTACAGACGCACTTCAAATACATCTTCATCAACACACTTACACACGATAACAACTTGAATAAGTTGTTCTTTACCTCTGGGGGCAAGGGGAAATGAGGTTCCAATTCCAAACAAGAGATTAATTTTTTTTCTTTCTTTTTTTGGTAGTAAGAGGTGTGATAAATACTAAGATGAGTCCTGGAAATAACTCACTGTGCACTAGAACTACTCAAAGAAGAATGTAATATGAAAGAGTTAGGTCTGAAGCCAGATTCCAAAAGAGCCTTCTGAACCTGATGAGCCACAAGGAGAGTAGGCATTAAATGGTAAGAAGACTGCAACAGGGGAGGAGACTGTCCTGGTTGCACGAGTAGAGCTCAATGATACAAACAGCTGGATAAGGTTAGAAATTCACATGCCTTCCATAAGGGATGGTGACACACATTTCTCACATGTTTATAAGAGTAAACACAAAGATAAAATCTGCAAGATCTCTTTATAATACTGTCTCCTTAATATTATCTATTGCAAGATCTCTTTACAATACTATTTTTCAGATTAAGCATGAATCGCTTTACTTTGCCACTACTCACTTTTGTATCATTTTGAATTGCTTTAAAAGGCAGCAAAATTTCCAGCAGCTATTTTTACCTATATTTAAGTAGGACATCCTCCTCCATCTAAGCTGAACAGACATTGACAATCCAGCTCTCATAGAAACTGGCTAATTTTGAGCTCTCATAAAACACTTAGACAATTTTCCCCCAACATATTCAAGAAAATGTGTGTGTGTGTGTGTGTGCGCGCACGCGCTCGCGCACACACGCATGTATTCTATAAAGTTCTGAAGAGCTTTAGGTACAGGGAAAAAAAATCACACAGGTTGCTAAATTCATGTCTCTACCTGTATAGCTGACTCAAGGAGAAAACCTGTTTTGTTTGGGTTGGTAAAACTGCAGCATCAATAATCGCTTTGCAAAAAAGATTCAAGCAACTGAGCTTGCAGTCACTAACAGGAGCTTCTTTGATTAAATATAATCTCTGGCAACAAAGCAGAAGTAAAAATTGATTCATTAATCTATTCAATTAAAAGTTTACCTTCCAAAGGAAATAGGTTCCCAACCTGCAGAGTTTACAATACAATTAAATTGGTAGCTTTACTTTATCAGACTCACTCTAGAAACTCAAGCATCTAATTATGCACAATAGGAAAGAGTCAAGGGGTTTAAGAAAATTTTAGCCACTTTCATTTATGTTGATCTCCTTTTTCAAAGTTTGAAACTGTGTGAATGAAAAACAACAAAAAAAGTAAAACAGAGGAGCAGAGAGAAATGACTGGCAGAAAGAAAAAAGCAAACAGCAGCTAGTCTAACCACCAATTCTCTAAAGAGGGTCAATTACTAAGAAACATAAAATGTAAAAATACCTTAAAAACAAAACTTCAGAGTCTAAAATATTATATTAAATGACATCTGGAAATAAACCTTAGTATTCATTTCTGAAAACTAACTTATCTTAACTCCTCATATTCATCAATATATTAATGAACATTACATTAATTTGGCACTTCCAGGTATTTTTAAATACAGAGCATTAAAGGATACCTATACCAACTACACAAATATTGTGAAGAAATTTAAAGGAATAAAAATAAAACTACTTTTGCCGGGCGTGGTGGTGCACGCCTGTAATCCCAGCATTTGGGAGGCTGAGACCGGAGGATCCGGGTTCTCGGCAAGCCTCAGCTACCTAGTGAGGTCCTCCACAACTTAGAGAGACTGTGTTTCAAAATAAAGAATAAAAAATAGGGCTAGGGGTGTAGCTCGGAGGTAGAATGCCCCTGAGTTCAATCCCCAGTACTGCAAAAAAAAAAAAAAAAAAGAATTAGGGGAGCTGGGGATGTAGCTCAGAGAGAAAATGCCTGCTTAGCATGTGGAAGGCCCTGGGTTCAATCCCTAGCAGGACACTCATGCACAAAAGAGAATTAGGTGGTGAATATGTTCCAGGCTCCCTGGGGTTCTCAAGTCTGACCTGTCTGCTCTGGAAAAGTCAAAGCCTACCCAGGGTCCTGCATGATACCAAGGAGGGTGGCTCTACCAAGTACAGAGGCTGGGAATGGAGGCAGCCAGAATCAGGCATTTTTTAACATACACCAGAGGCAAATAAGGACGATGTTGGTGGAGAGCAGCAAGCACAATAGGCAGTGCCTAAAAAGTGACTCATATTCCATGGAAAGAATTCGGACTTTAAAGTGCTAAAAAGTGTGGTGTCTTCATGCCTCCAACCTTTCTTCGTTTTGTCTAGCAGCCTGAAAACCAACAGTCAGATGGAAAATATTTTACAGTTGAAGAAAAATACAAATATTTATTCCAGATATAAATGGTCTTATGTCAAATAAGCTGGATACATGGTTCACCTAAAGCTAGACAGAGCTACATACAGAGACAGCAAAAAAACAGAGACATAGAGACCAGTTTAGAGAATGAGATAATTCTTACATCTGTTTAACCTCTCAAGTGAATATTTAAAAACATTGGCTTTCTGACTGTAACTCCATAGAGTTCAAAGCCCAAGTCTCTCCCTGCATGATTTAGTATGCAGATGACAAAACCGATTTCGGTTCCCCAAATCACAAAATGCTCTAACGGAAGTTATCACCTGGGGCAGTAGTTTTGTCTTGACTGTAAATCATCCGTAATTACCATATTAGGGCTGCTTTTTTAATACAGCCAAGGTATTTACTATCATACAAATGATAACTTCCTATCATACACATTCTACAAGTCACACTTTTATATTCATTTTACATGACGAAAGTTGCAAAGTGTAAACACATTGGGGGACTTATAAAACATCACTTTCCTTAGTGTCTACTCTGAAGGCTAGAAATCTGTCTTCACATTTAAAAAAGAAAACGAGCTGAAATCTCTGAGAGCTGCCAGCTACTTAATTGCATTTTATTACTGTTAATTATCTCCCTTTTCCAAAGTTATTCATAGTAGTGTCATATCTAGGACATGCTGAACACAGGGAATGTTCTTAGAATAGTTTGATCAAACACTAATGAACTCATCTTGCCAATAACACAATTAATCCTCAGCCTATTTTTATGCTGTTCCTATCACCATCCACATTCTGTCATTCTGTTTTACGGTTACTTCTGAAAGACAGGGAATGTGGAGTGGGTCCTTGTGTTCTGTTAATGCTGGCTAATGATTTGACGTTGTTCCCATCTTAAAGTCACCGTCAGCAGATTATCAAGCCAAATCTCAGAAATAACCAAGAACCCCAGGTACATAACACTGACAGGAAAAAAAAAAAAAAGTCTCTTCCCAAACAGCAAAGGGAGAGAGAAGTGAGGACAGCTTTTACCTGCTGGACACTGGCAACTCTCAGGTAGGAGTCCAGGACGATCAGCAGAGGCACGTGGAAATTTTTGCCTTCAAATAACTTGGAGGCTGGAAAAGAAGTGGGCGGAGGGAAAGAGTCAAAGTCAGGATCCCCAGCATCTCTTTATAAAGTCTAAAGAGGAGAGAAAAGCCAAAGAGATGAGTGCAAAGATCTTTCTGGAATGCTCAGCTCCTTTCTGCCCTGTGAAAGGGGTCAGAAGTTTGGGGCTTCTTAAAAAGTTCTGGTTAGAGCAGCTCCAAAGGGCAGGGAAGAAAGTTTGCAAAGGTGGGCAGGAGGAGAGAATAAAAACAGTTTCCTTGCAAATGATTACCCTGCTCCGAGTACGTGAACACCAGCATATCCTCCAGGATTTGGACCAGCGTTTCAATCTGCTTTCCTTCCTGGACATTGTTCAGCCTGACTATCAACTTCTTCAGAGTTTCCTCGTCCTCCCAGCTCTGACAGCTGCCACTGGCCATGGTGGCCCCTGCCCCAAACCCACGATCCCGGCCAGCCTCAATGTCCGCTGCTCCACCGGCGAGCGCCGCTCTGTGTCCGCGGGCCGCGCGGCTCCCACGCCCGCCTGTTTATGAGGAAGGCGGCGGCTCCCCGCCCTGCCGCCCCCCCTCCCCGGCCCTCCTCCCGGCTCCCCGTCCTCCACCCAGGCCCCAAAACCAGCCCAGTGGCCTGCCCGGGCTCGGCCCGGCGACGCGCCGCGCACCACCGTGGCGGCGATGGGGCGCAGCTGGGTGCCTGCCGGGGCGGCGGTGACCCTGACCGTGACGGTGACCGCGGCCCCAGCGCCCGGGAGACCGACCCGACCCGGGCCAGCGCCGCCTCCCGACCGGATCCCGGTGGCCGCGGCGGCGCAGCCCCGAGGCGCAGGAAGCAACCCCGCGCGGCCCGCCAAGTCCCCAGGCCCCGGCCCAGCCGCGCCAGGAAGGAGGGCGCAGTCTGCCGCGGGCCCGCCGGGCCTCTCCAGCCCCACCCCAGGTCCAGGAACTACTGGAGGAAAAATGAAAGCCGCCTATCTCCAGATCTAAGAATAGAAATGAGGGCGTTGGGAAAAAGAGAACGCCGCCCAACTGGCCCCCTTTAAGAAAACACTCTCCATAGCGGTCCTCCAGCAGGGAGATGAGTAATTTCCCCCAAAGGATGGAGAGTCTGGCAACCAGAATTTGCCCAGCTTCATTCTTCTCTGTGATTGTGTGGCATTTGTCGTGGAAGAAATAAAAATGTGTTTTCCCTTATTAGTTATCTGAAACTCTGGTTGCCAGAAGGGCACTGAAGTCACTTTTGAAAAATTTTCTGTTTGCGGTAGGCAGGATCCTGAGAAGTAGAGCACACCGGGAAGTAATTAGTTCTCAGCGCTTAGAACCAAGAGAAAGATAGGATGGAAGAAGCAGTCCTCAGCACGGTTCTCTTGGCATGCATAACTATTTGTGAGTACAAATGTCTAGATCTCTAAAGCTTAAGAAAACAAAGAAAAAGTAGGGAACGACAGTGGTGCAGTGCTTGCGTGTTATGCTAGAGGCCCTGGGTTCATCCCCAGCACTGCTGGGGATTTCTTTTGAGGAAGAGAAATCCCAGGAAGAACACTGTGGATAACCTGAAAGCAAAACTGAGAGTAGGCAATGTGGGCATATGAATTCCCTATTGGCAACCTTCTCCCATAAACCCCTGCAGAGGTAAGCCAAAGTATCCTCTGAGCTTTCAAAAATGTTGGATTGATTGACTACAGTCTCAAGGTTTATAACTCTTCAGGTAGTCCGCAAGAATGAGAAGGCTACGGGTACAAATACAAGATCAAGAACATATTCAGTGGAGAATAAAATGCGCTGAAACATTTGGATAACTTCCTGTGAAGAAAGAAGTAAAACTGACATTACTAATTACAGCAAACACCAAAACAAACTCCAGAGGGATTAAAAAGTTAAATACAAATTACTCTAAGGAGAAAATATAGACTAATATTTAATTTTGGTATGAGCAAACATAAAAACAAAGAAAGGAGCCACATAAAATTGACATGTGGA